>SBJO01000015.1:0-26136 GCA_015832245.1 Nosema granulosis
AGTTTTGTCCACGAAGGAATCGAAGAATGAAGAAAACAAATAAAAGTATTTCTAGCAAAAAACCCATTCTTCCGTCTAGGGAAAAGATCCCAGACGACACACTGTTTTGACCTTTCCACATGAACTCCTTTAGATATTCGTCGAGTTTTTCTGCTTTGACTCCTTTCATTGGTTTTATTTTAGATTTCTGAACATTCCAAAATGATTCAATGGCCTGTATATTTGTTCCTGACGTAGGATTTACGAAATGTAGCTTGTGTTTACTGTGTGGTGTTCAAAGCCAGTTTAGTTTGTAATTTTCCTATAACCGGCACACATATCAGAATGAATAATTGTCCCAGGTCTACAAACCCTTTGAATGATTGGCAACAAGGTTGCTGCCAACCTGTCGGTCACAACTTACATATAGCCAATCGAAGGGCCAGTGCTCGTGTCAACAATACCAAAACCCCCATATTTGCGCACGAGGTGTTCTACCTCTATGATGTTTTACTTTATGAATAAACATAGATTCATAAATCTGACATATTATACCAGGACCTTCCAGTCTAACAGATTCTATTTCCAAGTAACGCGAAACCACAGAACGTAGTAAGTCATATACCTTAATGAGTGTTGGCTTTGAAACAGAATAATCTCTGCACACATCTACTATGTGTTTGATGAAGCCCAGCAGTAAATAAAAAGAAAGAGATATTGCAACGATAATCTAAAGTCAACAAATAAGGAGTCTTGTATTACAAAGATGGCGGTCTTATAATCGTTGCATTGATAATTATTACACACACAGGCCTGACCGTCTATGTGGTCTTCCAAATCTTTAGCCCCCATCTCTTTATTGCAGCAAGGGCATGTTTGTTTAGATTTTAGAAGGTCAAGTTGTCTTGGGTTTCTCAATACATCCGTTTTTGATGCTGACAACATTCTTAACACCACTGTTTCAAAAACTGTTTCTCTTTTCATTTTGAGGAGTGAAAATTTTTAAAAAATATCAAGTAAATTATCTCACCCTTAAGTGTGAGATAATTTACTTGATCCTAAAATCCTTTTCTTATTGGACAATACTCCAGTTCATCTAAAAGATCTAGAGATATCAAACATCGAATTATTATTGTCGTAAAAATATTTATTTATGTCTAGCATGAGGGGTAAATGGGAAAAATATATAAATATTTGTAAACTGATCGTAATGATCAGATTAGAACATTGTAGTGTTCTGGACACTACGACACCCCCCGACTGAGAAGAAACCATACATGAAAAATGGTTTAGCATTGTAAATCACTTTAAATTGCACCCTGGTCAGCAAGCATTAGAAAAAAAGACAGATATTAGGGCCAGGGTCTGTTTCTGCATTAGAAAATTCTTAGATCATCTGAAAGAAGCAACGAAAGAATGGCCGTATAGTTTTAAGTCATAGATAGTTGGACTTTGATGATTCTCTTGCGAATCATGATGTAGTTTATAGTCTTGACTCACGGACTGTATCAAGATCTGCTAGTGGATCTTATAGCACAGTTTATTGTCATAAGTTATTGGACTCATCTGGTTTAACGTCATTTTCGCGGACGAGAGAACACAGTTTATTGTCATAAGTTGTTGGACTCATCTAGTTTAACGTCATGTTCGCGGACGAGAGAACACAGTTTATTGTCATAAGTTGTTGGACTCCGACGAGGTCTTCTTAAAGAGCCTCTGAGGACACAGTTTATAGTCTTAAGTAGTTGGATTTCTGAGGAGAAAGAATGTCTTCTAACTAAAGCATGTTTGTGTCTAGTTTCTGTGTGTATAGAATTGTTATAGAGAGAAGAAATTTAAAGCGATGAGAATACAAAAGAAATGTGTAAATGAGTAACTGTCTTTGTCAGAGTTATGATATTATTGCTGGCTTCTTCCCATGATCAACACAAGCGTTGTTCTATATCGAAAATGAGTAGCTTAGTGCCTAGGCTCATTTCACCTCTTTGTATCCGGTGTCTCTGCTTGCTTAACATCCATTACTTATCATAACCTTCGATTACTCTTCTGTTTAACGTCATCTCCTTGTTATGACGGATGTGAGGAATCACCTTCTTGTGAGTGTCGTTTGGTCGCTTCTTCTTTCACGACACTCAGATAGTTTAACGTTCTATTGCATAGGACGGATGCTAGGCCATACCTTCCCCCGGCTAGGTCTGGAAACCATTAACGAAATTAATCGCTGTCGCCATGTCGTAAAAATATTTATTTATGTCTAGCATGAGGGGTAAATGAGAAAAATATATAAATATTTGTAAACTGATCGTAATGATCAGATTAGAACATTTTAGTGTTCTGGACACTACGACAATTATATTTCCCACCTGTTGTATCCTACAACATAGAAAATGTTTATGTAACATATTAATTATCAATATGTTTTTGTTTATGTAAACATTAAAGAGAAAAACGTATTTATTGGGCTAATTTCTTCTCTCTCTACTCATTTCTACTAGCCGTAGTGTTGAGGACTTCCTGGACATCCAGAGGTATAGACATCCCACCTATGGTGGGATCTTCAGGGTCCTTCGTAATACCCTGGTATTCCGGCTGTGCGGATTTCTCTTCGCACTCCTTCTCTCTCCTGATTCTGTCCACTAGATTACCCACTGCACTCTCCACTTCTTCCTCACCAGCTTCGTCCTGGTCGAGTCCTCGCCTTCGCTCCAGAGAGATGCTCTCTAAAGTCTTCTTGAGCACGATCGACTGGATGTACGCTTCCAAGGTCGGTTGGATTCCAAGCTCTTGGATGTGCTTCTTGTGGTAAGCCGTGACCACCCCATCCCATGTCATTACATAGGGAACAATCTTTGTCTTAGACTTATACATTAGGCCAAGTTCATTGGCCAAGAGGTCGTACTTCCTTAGTTTTTCATTCTCTACTACAGTGAGTAGGTCCTGGTTGGTTATACCAACTTCAACTAAAAGTATTTTCTTCCTCTTTTTGTCTAAGACAAAGATGTCAGGCTTATTATGGCGGACCTTGATATCGAACGACCCAATAAATAAACGTGATTAAAAATAATAATAATTTTTAACGTGAAAATAATGTTTTGTAGAATTGTTCAAGAAAAATCGATCAGCCTGATAAAAAATAACTAAATTTAACACAAAATATGGCACATAGAATAGCATTTTGTACACAAATGTTTCCAATGATTAAAAATGTGAGTTGTCCAAAAAATCAACCACTACTATATATCCATCGCTATAATACCTAAAGTCAATTGGATCTGCAATATAACGCTCACGAGGATTTCTTGCAATAATGGGTCTGATAATTGGCCTTGTTACCATTCCTCGACACGAATGCCATATACTACAAGAAACAAATAATAGAGAGGACATCGTTTCTTTTTATTCATAAGCATGAGATATAAGTAGATGGTAAAGCCTATCCCTTCCAGCATGCCCATTGTTTACGGTTCTGTTTCACGAGTCTGAATTTCTATTAGGCTGAAAAAAATAAAATTTTTAACCCAAAAAAATGGTAAATATATTTTGGATTAAATGTATCAAAAGGAAGCTATAAAAATAAAGTAGCAGTGTTAACCTTAAAAGTTTAATTTAATTATTCGATCCAATCAAGAGTTCAAATACATTTATTGGGCCAGAAGAAAGCCTTTCAGACAGTCTTTTGATCGTTGTATCCTGCAATATACTCTTTTTTTCTTTTTCTCACCACCGTTTATTAGTCTTAAAAGCTCTATGTCATTATCTAGTAGGTTTTCTAGAAGCTTTTCCACTATTTCATAGAAATTTGGTTGATTTTGTTCACAGATCTGTGTATTTTTGAATTAAACCCTTTTGCTATATTATTCTTCCTATGTCTCATTACATCATATCGATTCAAAATAGTAGGTTGAAAAATACTCTACTGTTAATAATCCAATTTCTGTGCACATATTGATCGGTGAACACGGTTCGTCTCTGAATAATGAAACCACAACATCCTCGTAGTTCGTTTACTGGGACTAATGCCAATGCAGTAATTAACCTAACAGATTCTCTAAACAAAATGTCGTCATTGCACAGAAAGTATGTCCTAGTTCAGATACTTTTCTCCATAAAGCCTAGACAAAATGAAATAGACATCCCGAAATTATAGGGTCTGGAAAGCTCCTTTTAATTGCATTAAATGCAACTATTTCATAGTCTATTTGTGTATTAATAGAATTAGAAATATTTTATACCTAGCAAAGCTGTTAATTATTCTATTAAACATCTTAATTTAGGAAGCTTCAGTTTCGGATTCTAAAAAACAGTATAAAAGCGGGAATATCTGATCTCCGTAGTTGCCATAGATTATATATTGCTGAAAAAGCTATTTAAGGAATATCTGAATATTACATCTATCAAAAGACTTAGATGTGGATTTAAAGCAAACCTTCTTATAAAATCCAAATCCCCGATAATTATCATTTTATCATCTCAAAATTCGCTGTAAAGTAAGATATTTGAACCGTCCAGTTTTATAAACCGATAAATTGATAGGAAGATTCGACTGAGAACACTAGAAGGTCTTGTATTGGATATATATCTGTAAATAGAACCTTTTATGCTATCAAGGGAGGGAAATCGCCGTACAGTGTCATTGTTGAAATGATAAAATTCTGCTAGTTCTGTTTAAAAATATTATAGTAGGCTACAGTGATCAATTGTATGGTACTCCCCAATTTTTAACTTTAATAGCTCCTTCATACGGAGCTTGTATATCAGTGAATTGCAATATCTGTGGGAACACAGCCAGTAGAAGATATTTTATGTTTGTTCATATGAAAAAAAAAATATAATTGTTTACCACGGGAACATAGGTTCCTTTGAGACATTTAATCCAAACTATATTTACCTTTTACTGGGGTTACCAAATTTAATTTTTTTCGGACTCGTGGCGTTCGAACTCGTGAGACTCCACGATTGTTTACATACTGAAGAGTAATAAAATCATTTTTGAAATGTTCTTCCTCTGATTTAAAGAAGCACGCATATTGGTATATACCTAATTTAAATTTCAGCAGATTGCTTGAGAGCATATACAAATCTACTTGCCAATTTTCTTAATTCTTTCTTTGTTGTTTTAGTATTTACGCGAATCGGATAAGTTTTCTGCGTATGTATACAACAATCTCTTCTCTCTGCAAAGTGTTCAATAATTTTCATTGGGTATATAAAAAATTTTAATAATAAGTTGCATTGAAAATTAGAAATAAAAAGGATAGAAACATACTTTTTGCTAAGCAAACATAACACTAAGTGTTGTGGCTGTCTCAAATCTTCCCTTTTCAGCAGTCTTTCCGGAGAGCTGCATCTTTTACCTGCGGAAATAAAATTATTTTATTACTAGCAAAGCTATCCCATTCTGAGAATGGGACTGTGATAGTTGGTTTAGTGTAATAAAACAACATTTAACTTCATTAGTGTCTATAAATACATTTAACAGAACTTCTTTGATAGAGGTATATTTATACTAAAAATTTCTATTAATGTTTTAATGATCATATGAACACAAATTAATTACCAATAACTAACTGTCTTTAAAATGTTTTCTTTATGTTTCTGATTTTTCTTCTATTAGGGGTTAGAAAATAAATATGTGTTTTGTAAAAATTAGTATAGTTTCTCATTTTTATAAAAAAAATTGAATTTGAAGCTGTTTTTGATCATAAGAGATATTAAATTGGAGACTCTGATCAAAATGGTGCATTTTTATAAATAGTGACATGTGATGAACATGTTAAAAGTTAAATGGTTATCTTTACCCTTAACATACACATAGAGACAGATGTTAAAATTGTCTAAATAAGATGATTTTGTGTAAATTATGTAATTTTACTTCAGTTATTTGCAATGTAATTATTTACAATCTTATTTTTTTAGGGGTTAAAAATTAAAATAAGATTTTTTTATTATTTTATATAAAGTGATTTTTATTTTTTTAAACAAACTCTTAAATCTTTACAACTAAATTTTTACCCCAATGGAATTTGATTTGGGAAAAGAAGCTTTAAAAACTGGCTCTAACTACGTCAACAATAAAATACAGAAAGTGAGCTTTAAACATTTTAGACCCTTCTTCAACATAGACAACCAGTATCTGTACAGAAAGATACTCCTTATAGTATTTCCCTACTCAAACTCTAGCTGGGAGTCCCACGATTCTACCATAGCAAACCCCGACCTCTACATCCCTTTGGTCTCCCTTGGGACTTACATCCTTCTTAAATCTCTATATTATGGTCTTCAAAACTCCTTTGAACCCGAAAAGATCGGAATGTTGTTTACACGAACCATTTTTTTAGAAACCATTATTTTCATTTTTAGTCATATTGTTACTTATATCTTAGATATCAAAACAGGCTACTTAGAATCAATTTGCTATTCTGGATACAAATACTTCGCCATCCTGTGTATCCACCTGTGTGGCTTTCGATGGCTTCGATTTATATGCCGTATTTATATGTATGTTAGTTTCTTCTTCTTTCTCAGCCGATGTCTCAAAAAAACAGTTCTTGGGGATTCGAATAGATCTCGAAAGATTTATTTTCTATTTACCTACGTCATTCTGCAAACTATTTTGATATTCTTTTTGTCTTAGTAAAAATATATTTGTGTAGTTGAAATTTTGAATTATTGTAGTGAAATTTTGAATTATTGTAGTGAAATTTTGAATTATTGTGGTAAAATTTCGAATTTATTGTAGTGAAATTTTGAATTTATTGTTGTAAAATTTTGAATTTATTGTTGTAAAATTTTGAATTTATTGTGGTAAAATTTTGAATTTATTGTTGTAAAATTTTGAATTTATTGTTGTAAAATTTTGAATTTATTGTTGTAAAATTTTGAATTTATTGTGGTAAAATTTTGAATTTATTGTAGTAAAATTTTGAATTTATTGTGGTAAAATTCTATTTACAATTTGTTGTAGTACTTTTTTAACTTATTTGTTTATCCCCTTTTATGGTCTTCAAACTTATCAAAAATATCTTTTCAAAAACAAATATTCAATCTCTTGGTGATTTGACCCAAAACAACAAAATTGTCCTTGAGAAATGCACAATGGCACCCGAAAAAGACCACCTGGTCTTTAGAAACACCAAAGGCGAAGTATCCTACGAGATTAAGAAGTTTACAGACTTAGAAACCCCCTCTCAAAACACTCTCGTCTTTACTTATGGTCATAAAAAATTTAAATACGTCTGTTTGGAGAATATTACTCCCATCTACACCAGCATCCACCCTCTAATCTACTCGTGTCCAGAGATATTCTCAGCCAAAGACTTTGTTTACAATGTGTACTCGACAGATACCGGGATGTTTGTTCCCGTAGACCAAAAAGTTTTATTGCGTATTATTGAAGATCAAAATTTATTTTATCTGAAGATTGAGACTGAGGATGACGTCATACACTTCGAAGAGATCTCCACAGAAACACAGTACTACATGGACAACAAGGCCAATACATTTGTATGGTCTGTGATGAAAGATGCAAGTTGGTATACTTTTTCCGTTATTTTTAAGAATAATTTAGAGTATTTGGAATTTTTAAGTAAATATGTCAGTGCAACATACAAATCTACTAGCCATGATGAAGGGGAGTACTATGAGAAGATGGAGAAAGAGAACTACAGTATTCAAGAAGATGAGGATAAAAATGAAGAAGATGATAAAAATGAAGAGGATTCTGAAGAGTATTGCAGCTTATCTGAGGAGGAAGACAGTGGTAAACAATTTGGAAGACAAGATGAACAGAATGAATTGTTAATTGTTGGAAATGACAATGCTTTTGTAACGAGAGGCCAATCAGTTGGCGTATTCCGCAATACAAACAATGGATTAGAGTTTAAAGAGAATCTAGAAGATGTTTTGGATGGCACAGCTTCCAAAATGATTCCTCACCAAAAATCAAAATCTTTAATCTATCTAAATAAAAACGACAAAAATGTTCTTAAAAAAATAGATCTCGAGAAGGCTGATGTTGTGGAGACTTGGAATATAAATAGAGATATCAATGACTATTTTGATTCTACAAAGCTAGATGACAGTGGAACACTAGTAGGACTGTCGGACTTCTCTGTTTTTCGTATTGATCCCAGGACTAAAGAGAAGGTTACCGAAGAGAAGACGTACAAAACCAAGAATGAATTTCTCTGTGGGATGTCTACTTCCAAAGGCCATATAGCAGTAGCAAGCAGGAATGGGGATCTTAGACTGTATGATAAGATTGATAAGAGAGCCAAATCTCTCCTACCTGGCTTTGGGGACGAGGTCAAGGCTGTGGATGTTACCTCTGATGGGAGACATATAATCTGTACCTGTAAGAACTATCTAATGCTATTTACGGTAGATGGAGACTACAAGAAAGCTGTTGGGAAGAACAAACCAGTGCCAAAGAGACTGCAACTTAAACCAGAGCATCTAGCTTATATAAACGAAGAAATTAATTTTACACCAGCCAAGTTCAGCACAGACAATCTTGAGAATAGCATTATTTCAAGTACAGGGAAGTACGTCATAAAATGGAACCTAAGAGATGCTATCAATGGGAATATTTATTCTTACACTATGAGTAGATGCAATGACTTGGTGGTAGCTGATAACTTTGAGTTTGGGAATAATGATAGTATAATTGTAACTCTACCAAATGATGTAAGAAGTTTAAGAGCAGCAGGTTTAAAAAGACCTGATAAAAAAACTTGGTAAATAAAATATGTTTAAAAAATAAGTTGTGTTAAAAAACTTGTAAGTGAATAAATTTTGTTGTAGATAAAAGTTGGTTGATATAAACTTGGTATTATTTATTACATTTTATAACTCTCAGTAGCTCAGTGGCAGAGCATTCGACTGTAGAATTTGTAGTCATCGAGCGGCCGCAGGTTCGACTCCTGCCTGGGAGATTTTTTTATTTAACAATTTCTCAGAACAATCATTTATTTAACAATTTTTCAGAACAATCATTTATTTAACAATTTTTTACATTTTTTAAATCCTTTAAAGGTTAATTATAGGGGGTTCCCTTTTTTCTTCCTATTTTTTAGATACAATCATTTATTTAACAATTTTTTACACTTTTTAAATCCTTTAAAGGTTAATTATAGGGTGTTCCCTTTTTTCTTCCTATTTTTTGGATACAATCATTTATTTAACAATTTTTTACACTTTTTAAATCCTTTAAAGGTTAATTATAAGGGGTTCCTTTTTTCTTCCTATTTTTTTTATATTCCATCGGTAGCACAAGATTGTTTAATTTCCACATTCCTTTTTTTTTATCTTTCGCAATCTTCTGGATTTTTATCATTTCATCTTTGTATCCTCCATACACACCATCTCTTCCTACATATACACACGCATAGCCTTCTTCTATAATCTTTAGATTAACATTTACACTACTAAAACAGCTTCCTACGAATACTATAGCTAGTATACGATTGTATCTATCTAGCCCTTTGATGATGATTTTTACTCTCTTGTTAAGGATTAGACTTGCTAAGTACTCCTTGCTTTCTAAGGCATATGGTTGCTCTGGTGTTCCATACCATCGAGTCTCCGGTGCATCTATACCAGCCAGTCGTATGGTAAGCTTAGGATCACTGGGCTTGTAGACTGTAGATCGGAGGAGAGGAGTGTGAAAGAGCTTGAAACCATCTCCATCAGCCACAGAAGTAACAATCCCTTTGATTTCATAATCTAGATAATTTCTTGGGAGATCTGTCAATGAGCCAATTCTTCGATTAATTTTATAAACATACCTTATTGTAAAAGCTATCACCAGAGTAAAGATACTCACCAGAATATACTCTGGTTTTAATACATTTTCTCTTGCTTGATTATCCATACCCTTCTAATAAGTAAAATTTTAATATAAAGAATTTTAATATAAAGAATAATTTTACAGTGTATTTACACTTAAACAAATTTTACAAATTTTTACACAAACAATTTTTCTAGCCTTAATTGCTCCCCTGCTTATGAAATTCAACAAAATCCAAATAAATCTCAAAGATTACAAAAAACTAAACATCCAAGATTCCTCAAAAGTTGAAATCAACAGAACAAACAAAACTATTGAAAAATTTACTTTCTCGGCCCACAGTGATTTACAAGATTGTGAGATATCAGAAATAAACAAACTTGGTGCCACCTGGAGGGATGTATATCGTGTAAGATTCAATCTCTCTGGGGACTTTGAGCCAGGTGATTCCATTGGGATCCTTTGTCCTAATAAGGATGAGTATGCCGAGAAAATGCTAGAGTTTTTGAATCTAAAAGATGAGGCCTATGAGATTCAGAGAGATGGTAAGAATGCCTTTGATTTCAAAGGGCGTCTTTTTGATTTTTTTAAGTATGTTTACGACTTCACAGGTCTCCCGAAAAAATCTACCTTGATGAGACTCTCAAAAGGGAATAAATATCTCGAGTATCTAAGCTCTAGAGAGGGTTCTGTGGACTATTTTGGGATGATCAAAAATTGGAATAATATTCTGGATGTTATTTGTATGTTTGGCTGTAAACCAACACTGGAGGATGTAATAAGTGGTTGTGAAATATTAAAACCTAGATATTATTCATTAATTAATAAAAAAGATGAAAACTACGAAATACTGGCTGGTGTGATATCGAAAGAGGTACAAATGTATAACACTAACAGTCGTAATGATTATAGTAGTAGTGATTATAGTAATGGTGATTATAGTAATGGTGATTATAGTAGTAGTTATGCTTGTGGTACTGAGACACGCTATGGCCATTTTTCACAATTTATTAAAAATCCTAACGGTTTTATTAAGATTTGTCATAGGCCAAGTAAATTAATGAGACTCAACAATTCGAAAAAAGCCCTAATCATATGTACTGGCACAGGATTGGCCCCGTTTTTATCATTTTTGAAGAACAAACAGACAGATCAGAAGTTTTGGGTTATCTACGGATTCAGAAATCTTGAAGATGATCTTTTTGAAGGTGTGTATGAGAATACTGTGGTAGATAAAATATTATCAAGCCAGGGGGCGCACGTAACTGATTTCTTAAAACTGAATTCTACAAAAATCAAAGAATATACTGAAAAAGATTGTTCTGTATATGTTTGTGGCCGAATGGATATGCAAAAAGAAGTTTTTAGGATATTCGTAGCAGAATTCAACACAGTTGTGGAAGAAAAAAGGCTTTTCTTTGATAGTTGGCAATAAATTTTTAATATTGAAAAATTAATTTAAAATTTTTTATAATTAATACAACTTTAAAGATTATTTGTAGAAGAAAAAGGTTGCAAATAATTCTTAATAATTTAATACACTAACGGGTTTTCATATAAGCGTAGATAAGAGCAAGAATGAGAATTGCAAATCCCAAAATAGAAAACAACTTCCTCATTGGTCTGACGACAAGCTTTCTATCGACAAGCCCATTGTAGGAGCTGTAGTAGAAGTATCCACCATTGTAAGATATCCCAGTTATGGCATACTCACAAAGCTTACGACTTCCAATTTTCATATATCCTTTGAAGAGATAACCATAACCGTCTCCAGTCCCCACAGAAGTGAAGTCTCCTTCTACGTTCATACAAGTAATCTTCGGAATCTTATAGTGTATTTCATTGTCTTCGATAAAATACAGTTGAGAATCAGCTCCCCTAAGATAGTAGATGAGTATCCCAGAATGGCAAAATATATCACCAATCTCTTTCTCATATTGATATTTCTTGTTTTTGTACACAAAAGTATTCAAATCGCCTTCCTTCACCACTTTGTGAATTTTAGAGCCATCAATAAAGAAATTTTCCCAATTTTCAGGACTATTTTTTTCTACCAAAATTTCATCATTCTTAGTAAACAAAGAGTAAATATATTCTTCTTTGGAGGTCTCCACATCACTTAGATTCTTTTTTTTGGTAAGATTATCAAGTTTCTGGGGGCTTTTCAATACATTGAGAACACAAAAGAGCTCTTTGTTGATAATCAAAAATAAGCTATTAATGAAAAACTGACAAGAAACCACTTTAGAGATTTTTTTTATAAGGTTGAATTTAGAACCAGAGAGTTTTAGAAGGTAGAAGTTGTTAGTACCTCTACAGGATAAATATACATCACTGTTGTCATTAGATGGATCAGAAGAATTAGAAGAGAGAGAGCTTAGATCACCATTCTCATCATTCTCCTTGGTAATGTTCTTAGTATTAGCATCATCATCATTATTAATATTATTGGTATGCTCATCCCAATCTAAATCATCCTCTTTGAGATCTAATTCATTTTCTCCAGGCGTATACACATTTATTCCTAAAACAATATCTTCTGTTTCTAAATAGTCCAAGTCTTCGTAAGTACTTTCATCAAGTAAAATAACCCCATTCTTCTTTCCAAAGTGTTCATTTCCACCACCTCCTCCTATTACGACTTTGTTGTGAACAGTCTTCAAGGCAAACACTGGGAAAATTGGTGCTTTCATTTCAGGGGACTAATGTGATAGTTTTTAACCAAAATTTGAAACAAACTCGAAACAAAATCAAAATGTCCTGAAACATATTTCAAATTAGTGTTATAAAACAATCTCTCAAATGATGCTATAAAACATATTTCAAATTAGTGTTATAAAACATACATCAGATTAGTGCTATAAAACAATCTCAAATTAGTGTTATAAAACAATCTCAAATTAGTGTTATAGAACAATCTCTCAAATGATGCTATAAAACATACATCAGATTAGTGTTATAAAACATACATCAAATTAGTGTTATAGAACAATCTCTCAAAAGTACATTTTATTAAAGTCCCATATTATGTTATACCCCTTACCATGCTTACTCTCTACATTTACAATTTGAACTATAAGCTTCCTTTGAGGCATCTCAAGACAGAGCTTACTAATCTATTTACTCGTGTTGTTAGAGATGTCAAAATCAAAATGAGTTCGAAGCATCCTGGTGAAGCCTGGGCCAAATTTAAAAATGAAAAAGATTTAAAAACGGTTATTTTTTTATATAACGGTTTTTATTTTTTAGATAGGAAGCTGAAGATAGAGATAGCTAAGAAGGAGAAGGAGAATGAGAGGAGGAGTATTATTATTAAGAATGTAGAACCAGAGAGTTATTTAAAGATACAAAGTACCTTGAAAGACCTAGAATTTAGATATGTAGAAGTTAAGAAAGTGCTATTTGTAGATAGTGAGGATTGTGAAGGAGTCTTAAAGATATTAAAAGGAGCAGAAGATTTAAAGGGGTGTGTTTTTGAATACTCAAAATGAGTGTAAAAAGAAAAACATTTGAAATATTAAGAGTAAAATTTACTTTTTTACAAATTTACTTTACTTTTTTATACTACGATTATTATAATAATCATCAAGATCATCGCTCTTTAGAAGGCCACTGTCTTTCAATCTTTGGACTACAGGATGTAAAGATTCAATATTGAATGGAGAATCGTAATAAAGAACAGTGAGCAACCTTACAAAGGCCAAGGCTTCTTTTCTATCTTTACATTGGAATCTAAACAAGAAGGTTAGATCGAAGGACAACCCGTGGATTACAAAGAATCGGTACAGATCCAAAGCTACAAAACGTGGGCCTGTCTCCAACACCAAGCTCAGCTCTTTTTCAATAAGCTTCTCATACTTCTTGTTTGGTGTCTTCAGGTTATTAAAAATATACACCAAACTGTCATAGCCCCCAAGAAGCTTGTGGACACCTTCGACATTGATGGTGTCGTAGAGCTTGTAGTCTCCCTTGCTTCCGAAGTTGCTTCTAATGTAGTCTACTATCTGGTCTCTGTATTCATCATTGAGCTTATTTTTCAGTAGAAAATCATCAGCTACCTGGTAGACGTTATCCTTCTTGTTGAAAGCTAGAGTATAAAATTTATTATCAAGCTCTACACTGAAAGAGTAATCAAAAGCCTCGGCCTCCTCTTTCTTCTCTCCCAGTAGCACCCACTCTTCATTTACAAATTGATAAACATTGTTATCTACTACTCTGAATCTCTCATCTCCCGAGACAAACTCCTGGCTTGGAGTAGAATCCACCACATCACCATTCTTTGCAGTCTCATTCTGCCTGTAGAATTTCTCATTGTTTAGACCTCTTTTTAGACCGTTATTAATTAAAAATATATAAAGTGACCCATCAGACCCACAAATATATACTTTATCTCCTAAAGAATATACCTTCCAGCAGGATACACAGGGTGCTGTTGTTTCGTCTACTATTGCTAGATTTCCATCTAAAAGATAGATTTTTCCATTTTCACCACAGCACACAACATGCTCTCCCACAGCTTCTACACTGAACATGAAGTCCTTAAAAGATGCATGTGCTAGTAGCTCCCCTCCCATGGTAGTCTTCAGGAGGGTCCCTTCGTTATCAATGGAATATATCACTTTATCAACCACAGAGACTCCTCTAATACAGAAATTGTGGAGACTGTACGACGACACCAAGACATTGTTATTAAATATCCTGACTACTTTATCAGCACAGCCTGTTACAAAAGTATTATCATCGATAAACTTTACACACCACACAGTCCCCGGGTGTTCTATACTATCTATCAGTCTCAGTTCGGGGATGTACCATATCTTCAGTGTATGGTCCCAGGATCCTGATAGCAATATGTTGTTTCGAATCTCCAGCGTACAGACATTGTTGGAGTGTCCGAAGAGATTGGATTTTGTATTTGTCTCTAGATTGTAAATATTAATTAGCCCATTTTGGCACCCACAGAATATATTCCCATTGCTGTACGTAACTGAATTGACATTCCCAGAATGTGGATTGAATTTAGATACAGCGTTGGTGGTTAGATCATTTACAAACACTACTTCATCTCTACCCACAGCTATTATCAAATTATTATCTACGTATACATCTTTTAGATCTTTCTTAGAGTAGTTCAAGATGTTGGTAACCTCAAGCATTTGGGGGTACAAAAAATGATATTCAAAGGAGATTTTTGACATTAAAAAAATTATTTATTTATTAAAAAATTATAGGTAGATAAATTTATTAAAGAAATTTATTCTATATTCTGATATATTTATTTTCTCTATAATTATTTTTCCAATGCCCATATGTTCATTTGCATCGAGTGTGGTGAGAAAAATAAAATTCTATTTTCTTCCAAACAAACTGTTCTATCTTGCAAATCTTGTTTAAAGAAAATGGATAAATATTTTGAAGTCAACGACACTTTACTTTTTATTGATATTTTACTTCTTAAAAAGGAAGTCTTTAGACATCTCATCTTCAATAGAAAACCTACTAAAATTATCCCCTTCTACTTTCTTTCTAGGATTGCTTTCTTAGCTCGTTACCACTTCTTGTTTTCTAATAACCTGAAATTTGTATACTTAATTTACTTCTTAATTCTAAGCCAATCTTTTGAAATTGTCTCGACTTACGTTTTATTTCTAGTTTGTAAGAATAAAATACAAATTGGTCTGCTGTGGAACACAATAGTTCAAACGAGCTTCTACTACCTCTTTGTATTCGTAATGATCGTCTGGGGGTACTCCGAAATCGAGTATTACATCCTTGTAGAGTTCTTAGTTCTCCTTTCCAATGCTATAGGACTGTCTTGTGTAACAGATAACAGTATTGAGGCTATGTTTTCTTTTTTATCTGCTTTTAAAGCTTTGAATTATTTAATTTGTAGTTATTTATTAAATAAATGAATTCTTAAATAATTAATTAAAAAATAGTGCTTAAAATAGGAATAAACTTCATTAATTTTATACCTTGATTATGTTTTGCTAATAATATAGTCGTAAATATAAGAATTTATCAGATTTTAAATACAAACCGTGTGATTCTAGCTTAAAATTGATTAATTGAAAATCTCAAAAAAGCAGACTTAAAATACTCCGGAAACTGTTTGTAGAGCACATTTTCAAAAGAGTATTTTTTATTTATCACGGAATTTGAGATTAATCTATAAAAATATTACCAATTGATATATTATTTAGAATTTATAGCCGAACTATTTTGCCCTGATGAACAGGCCAAAGTGTCCTTTGAAATTGATTTTATTTGGTGAGCATGCTGTGTTGAATGGCGGTAGGTGTATAGCTGTGGCTATTAATATGTATGCTTCTATGGTTGACGTTAAGAGATCGTATTTTGTACGTTTGGAGGATAAGAAATATGATTATTTCCATGTTTCTATAAAGGATCATAAACTGAAATTGGTAGCTGATATTAGAGAAGAATGCTCTGTTATATCGGTGGACACCTATTTTGGGTGTGGACTGGGGACCAGTGCTTCAATTTCATTGCTGTTGTCATTTTTCAAAAACAGATCTTTCTTGAGATTTGAACTTGTTAAAGACACCGTTGTACAAGCAAAATCGATTTTAGAACAAGCTCAGGATTTTGAACATGTTTTTCATTATAAAAGTTCTGGTGTTGATGTGTGTACAGCGTACTATGGTGGATTAATCTCATTTAAAGAAAAAACAGTGGAAGAGATGGATTACAGCTATTTAAAACAGTTTAAAATACTGATTTACGATAGTAAAATAAGTAAACAAACAGGAAAAGTCGTAAAGTCGGAGATGAATAATAAGAAAAACAATATTAGTAAATTAATATTGCTATCTGAAAAAGTTTACAATTTGCTAAAGGGAGATTTTGAACTAAGAAGCCTGTATAAATATATCAGAGAAGCTGAGGATATTTACGAAGATATGGGGTTGGTTCCAGATTTAATGAAAGATGAAGTCAGAAGACTTAGAAATTTGGGAATAGAAGCAAAAATATCCGGAGCAGGAAGAGGTGGCCATTTGTTTACTATAGTTGATAAAGAGATGTTTTTAGAAGGTTGGCAAGAGGTCAAAATTGACCAAAAGGGATTTAAACCATTTTGTGATTGAAATTAAAAAAATTATTAAAATGTGTATTGGTTTATTTTCTCTAAACAAACGGTTGTTCTATTCGTATTTAAATATATTTAATATTTCAATAGCTTAAATAAATTAATAACGGGTGTATTGGTTTATTTTCTCTAAACAACGGATATTCTGTTCATATTTAAATATATTTCAATAGCTTAAATAAATTAATATCGGGTGTATTGTTTATTTTCTCTAAACAAACGGTTGTTCTGTTCATATTTAAATATATTTCAATAGCTTAAATAAATTAATAACGGTATTAAATCAGTAACATTTATTATTCTATTCGTCTTCATTTACTACCTTAAAACACAATGGTTCAAATAGATAACCATCTCCCTTGAAGAATTTAGAATGGAATTCTATCCAATTGAGTCTCAAAGCATGAAGACACGAGCCCAAGCCTTCTAATCCTATCAGCAACATAAAGGTGAAGGTTATATAAGGAATAAATAGTAGAATCCGGACAATAAAATTAACATTTCTACCAATCGTCTGCTGATGGATCACAACGGTTAATTGAGAGTGTGCCAAAGACACAGCCCAGAGCCTGAGATAGGAGGAGGAGTTGGAAATAAGGCCGATACAAAATTCTATAGTGTGGATAAATTGTTCCATCCACAAATCCATCATCTCGTCTTTCTTTACCTTCTTTCTAGATATAAGATAGATTGGCTTAGAAAAGAACATCCATGGTATGGATATCAAAATCAAAGATAAAAGAGCCAGCTGAATGTAAAGCTGACCAGTGTACATCTCTTTTTCTAGCTTGAATGGACTGGTGAACATCGCAACGAGTGTAGAAATGAGGGAAGGATGGTCGTATGTGTAGAGCCATTTGTATATAATGAGAAAGACAAGGTACCCGAGAAAAGACAGGAAACCAACAGTCTGTGGAACAATAGAACTATAAAGCTCGAGTTTGTTTTTGTGATACAAGGCATTGCACACAGATATGCCAATCCCAAGAGACATGTGGCAGAAACCTATTACAATCGAGAACTTCATTTTGAGATTGTTGATAAAAAGCATGTTATTGGCAGAATGGTGCCAGCCTGGGTCTATTCCGAATGGAACTGGATTAAACTGCTGGTCAAGTCTGCTGGAGAAGAAGCTAAAAGGCAGAGTAGCAAAATCTGAGTACAAGAACCCAAAGAAGACCGAAGAAAATGCACTGAGAAGCATAATATACCTCCCATCAAACAGCATCTTCATAAATTTGGCTTTTTTACAAAGATTTTCGTAATCTTTAATAAACCAAACTGAGAGACCAATAAGAATGCAGCCATGGAAGATATCTCCAAACATAACACCAAACAACATTGGAAATAAGAAAATAGTAAAAAGCGCAGGATTAATTTCTCCGTATCGTGGTACTCCGTAGACGTTTGTCAAATTTTGAAACACTTCTGTGTATTTATTTGTAGCAAATGAAGATGGTGGAGAAATCTCTTTGACGTCTAAAACTTCGAAAGCAAATCCCCAGCCAGCACTCTCAGCTTTCTCAGCAAGCCTTGTTAAATAATACACGTCATCTTTTTTTATCCAACACTCTCCAATCAAACAGTCTCTTCCGGTGTCGAAACACATTTTATTCATCGTGCTGTAAATTTTAACTTCTTTGTTTACGTAGAAGTTCCAAGTTGCAAACTTTCTTACGATCCTTTCTACTTCTTTGTCCATAGCTTCTTTGTTGTGTTCTTCTACTCGCTCAATCTGGCTTATTACTGAAGTGAGAGCAAGCAGATTCTTCTTTGGCTCTATGTACCTACCAGAATCCAGCACTCTGCCTCCCAACGAGCAGAATATCTTCTTCATTCTCCCCACTGCATCTGTTCCGTGTGTAAATACTATAAAAATAGCCTTCTGGCCATCTTCAATGTCTCTAGTCTTTACAATCAGGTTTCTTCTCATAGCTTGGTGCAAAACTCTCTTGATCAAGAACTTCTTGCTCCTCTCAACTACTCCTGTAATAAAATCCAGCTGTATAAGATGTGTATCCTCGGACACGCTGTTTACAAAGGCATCTGTCTCTTCAAGCATCCTCAAGTCTTCTTTCATCACTTCAAGCTTCGAACTGGTCTCTTTTTTGATTGTATTCAATTGAATCATTCGATAATAAAACTTATTAATATCAGCCTCTGCTGTGCCCAAGTCTCCTTCGTTCACAGACTCCAAGTCCACCTCATCGACACAACTCCTGATAAAGGCCAGCCTGGCCTCGAGCTTCTCGTAGTGTTTCAGCTCGTTTGAATAAAACAACTTGTCTGTTTTTACTCCATGATTCATATCTCTAAAATGGAGCAATTCACGTTCTCCCAGTTCACTGATGGTTTTTCGAGACGTATCTTTGCTTATATATATTGATATCAATTCCATATGTTCACTTCTTAGCATTCTCTTTGTTTACGGTAGATTTTTTATTTTATTTTTGTTTCAAAAATTTAAATCAACCGAAATAAAAAATAGACAGACCAATCAGATGAAAAAAGGAGTACTAGAGAACAAATAGATAGAGATAGAGAGTGTTTTTAAGGTAAGATATTGTATGGTAAATGGGTATTGATTCCATATAACTAACAAAGTTGAAAAAGACAACTTATACGTAAAATTAATATAAAATGATATAACAAAATTAAAAATTGTTAAAAAACTTGAAAATTATATTTTAAAAACAATTTTTTATTAAATATTAGGAGATCTTAGACCAAGTCGAGTAGCCTCATTAAGTGTCTTTGTTAAGTTATCTTTCTCCAATAGTACATATCTAATTCCATATCCTCTTATACTACATAATTCTACACAGTCTAGTCCTATACAGTTGTCAGTTAGAACTTTAATATTTTTAAGTTTTAAATTAAGATAAGGATCTACATTTACAAGCACTCCCGAAAGCCTTATGTCATTCTTTAAGACAATTGTAATATTCTGATTCAATTTTTTAAGAAAATATTCATAAAACAACATTGGGGTAGAAATATGAAAAATAGTTCAAATTTTTAGTGTAAATTTTAATCTAATTTTTAGTGTAAATTTTAATCTAATTTTTAGTGTAAATTTTTAGTGTAAATTTTTGATGTAATTTTTAGTTCAAATTTTTAGTGTAAATTTTTAGTGTAAATTTTTGATGTAAATTTTTATTGTAATTTTTAGTGTAATTTTTTAATCTAATTTTTAGTTCAATTTTTAGTTCAATTTTTAGTTCAAATCTTTAGTGTAAATTTCAAGTTCAAATCTTTAGTTTAATTTTTAGTGTAAATTTTAATGTAAATTTTAAGTTCAAATCTTTAGTTCAAACTTTGTTTATTAAAAATACTAGCAAGGCAAACCCTAATGATTAAAATAGTAGAGAGCCCAACCAAGGATCTTAAAGACTGGGCTATTGATTTAGTCGTATCTAATATGAAGATCTATAATAAAACTCCTCTACTTAGATACACAAAATCAAGATCTATTAATAATCCAGCAAACACTTTTATTTTCAGCTTCTCGGAGGATGTTTCAACACCAAATGGGTTTTTAACACTCCGAATATTCTCAAATGTTTTGTATATCTACGAGATACACGTAGAACCCAACTCCCGGGACAGGGGAATAGGAACAGATCTTCTTAAACATGTTAAGGATTCATATAAAGACACAGTCTCCATCTTTGTACTGTATGTACACAAGACCAATAATAAGGCTACAAGCTTCTATAAGGCAAATGGTTTTGAGATAAATAAGGAGGCAAAGTGCGATACAAAATATTACGAGATGATATGTAGTTCTCTCCAAACAAACCCCAATGGACTCAAAGAAAAGAATAAGAAAAATCATTGAGAGAACAAACTGTACATACGACCAGGCCGTGGAGGCTGACAAGGCCTGTGGGGGTAATGTAGAAGAAGCAATCAGCATATTGAACAAGAAAGGAAATGAACTCTACGTAGGAGGTGGGTCTAGTGGCCTAGCTGTGGACTCTGGCCCTAAGAAGGACACTATAGTGGGATACAAGAATGGTCTCTTGGTAAATAATAAATTCTACGACTACTCAGATCCAAACAATCTTCGACTTAAAGAGATGCTCAAGAACAACGAGTTTGACAGAGAAATACTCGAACATAATTCTGAGAATGATGAAGCTGAAGTAATCTACAAAGATGCCACTAACGAAACTTACAAAGAAGAAACGAAGAAAGAGACCCCTAGGAAAACATACGAAAACAACAAGAAGCATTCTTTGAACTTCGAAGAGGATCTCAAAATTGATTGCCCGGATGAGCTTATTCTATCTGAAGAAAAAGACGTTATTTTTAAGGTTATGATAGGCAATAAAAGAGTAACGGTAAAAATGTCAAATTCCAATTCAGTTCAAGATTTTTATCGGGAGATGAAGAAATATTCTCAAAAAGAAGTCATACTTGTAAAACGTGGAACTCCTGTGGATGATAAAAGTGTCGCTATGGATCTCAAAAACAGCATGTTTATGTTGTATGAAAGAAAATAAATGTGTTGAAAGTTAAAAAAGATTTATAAATGTGTTTAATATAAGATTTATAAATGTGTTGAAAAATTATCCCCAAAATGGCCAAAAGTAGAACGAACATTCTAAGAAATAGAAAAGTAAACAGTAAAAGCAAAATTAAGAAACAAACACTCTTGGGAATTGATCAAATACAAAAAAATATAGAAAATGGATATCTGCCAGCAGAAGACGAAGACTTGCCAGGGGGTGGTAAGTTTTATTGCACTGAATGTGATAGATTTTTTATTGTAAAAAATGCTTTAGAGAGCCACAAGAAGACAAAGCTACACAAAAAACGAGTAAAAGATCTTAAAGAGCCTTGTCACACTCAAAAACATGCAGAATTAGCAGCTGGGCTTTTGTAGAGATAAATTAATATTAAATTCTAAAAAATAATCTAGAAGACTTGTCTATTTAGAATTTAATATTTAAAATCCCATGGGAAACGAAATAAATTGTTGGATTGATCTCGGTCTTTTAGTAGTATTTATCGTTTTGTTTGTAGTCTTCGTAGTATTTAAAGAGAGGGTTTAGTAAAATACTGTTATTTTCAATCAAAAACATAAGAAATGGCATCATTAAACAAATTATAGTTAAGATAACTAAAAATATTATTTTTAAAGGTAAAAATTTGTATATAAAAAATATTTTTAATTTTTTAAACACAAATATCTACCGAGTAAGCTTTATAAATATATTACAGAGAAGATTTTATACTTAAATTTTAATCAAAATATAAATTTATAAATATCACAGTTAATAGAGCTTCCAGATTTTAAGTGTACAATTTTATTATTAAAGAATCTTTTAATATATATTATGTCGTTTAGTAGAAATTCTGTTTTTGTTTTCTTCATTCTTCGATTCCCTACAGGTAAACTCCTTATATAGTTTTTACCCATGATAGGTTAACTGACCAAATAAACAAATAGAGTGATAAATGAATCATAATCATACATGGAATGGTAAAATGTCTCTCTAAACTTACATTTCGGTCTTGGAACTGACAGTCCAGTAACCTGTATTTTGTACCCTGTATTTTGTAATTAGTATTTTGTAATCAGTATTTTGTAATTAGTATTTTGTAATCAGTATTTTGTAATTAGTATTTTGTAATTAGTATTTTGTAATCATATTTTGTAATTAGTATTTTGTAATTAGTATTTTGTAATCATATTTTGTTCTTTTCTCTTTGAAAAAATATTTTTGCCCGATGAAAATTTTCTTACTAATTCCGAGAGAGAAGAAATTGTACTGTGGATATTGTAAAAAATTATTTCCGGATAGTATAAATCCTTCTAACAATTTAAAGACATTTAATAGAAAGATTTCTAAATTATTCTACTGCACTGTAAAAAGCTAGCTGTTACAGAAATGAGGACCTGATTTGAGATTTTTTACCTTTGATGAAGAACATTTTAAAAAAAAGATTTTATTACACTTATACACGTTCAAAATGGACACACTGAATTAGATAGACTATATCATTTATTTATCAAAAAGCATGTGTCACAATAAAGGGAACAGCTGAGACAATAAACGTATGAGATTTTGATCTCGTAGAGCCCTAATCATTAATATACATAAAAGAGAACGTTATATTATCGATTATAATTGACTTTAGATATTACAGTGATGGTTTAGGTGGATGTTAGTTATAGTAGACTTCTTTATAAAGTATATATGGACTGCACCATTACAAGAAAAATTAGAATCTGCAGTTGTTCCAGCTATTAGAGCCATATAAATGAAATTTTAGCCAAATTTTCTGTTGCATTCTGATAATGGAAGAGAATTTGCTACGAATCAATGGCGTTGTTGTTTGAAGAGTTTCGGTTAGAGATTTAAGAGATAGAGCTCGTAATCCAAGGACACAATAGTAGGGCAAACCATATATTGAAAATAACTCAATATTTCAAAGTCAGCTACATATAATGATATGAGACACGTGCCCCATCCAACACACCATTTATTTATTGTAACCTCTAATTATAGATTTAATGCAGTAAGTACATCTAAACATGGTTATACAAGATAAAGAGGCTGTGAATATCAGCAATATCAAATTTTTAGATCAAGAAACTAAAAAAGATACAATGCACCACTTTATATTTGAAAGTATAATTGTTTTTTTTAAAAAAATGCAGAACTGTTTAATTACATTTTAGGATCTAAAAGCACAAACAATTGATATCAAACATATTTTAGAAGCTTTAATACCCCCTGTCGTAGCCAGCTGACAGCTGCTACGTGATATTTAATACTGATCGTCATATGACAGCTGATATCAATTTGGCAGGAATGTTTCCCGCGCAAAACTATATAAGAAACCTCTCCATCGGAGGGGTAGATTCCTCAATAAACTCTTTACCTTTATATATGACAACCCCATTCTCATCTTCTTAATTCTGTTGCAATTTTTTTTGGACACTTTAACGAAGTGAGATAAATTAAATACATTTATTTCAGTGATAAAAGGATATCAAAGAACTTTATTGTGTTATTATTTCACAAAAGACTTAAACTGGGAAGTTGAACTAACTTTTTTATTTCTTTCTATTTTATGTTATGTCATGTCATATAGAAATAAAAATGCTAATTTAGTTATTATCTGTGTATATTTTGAGAACAAAGAAGAAACACAACAATATTTTTTGATGATTTAAAATGGATTAATTAATTTCAAAAAGTATAAATTTTTAAAATTTAAAATCACCATGTTTATTTCAGCAGCCATATTGTTAGAATTTGTGGGAGGTGCTAGTTCAGATCACTATTTTAAAGAATCTATAAGCTGTGATTTTAAACCATTTGTGGTTGAGTTTAAATCTACAGAATTTTGTCTTTCGGAAATCATACAGAAAAGTATTGTTAAAGTATTATTTACCTCATCAGATCAAGGATATGTAGAAGAAATTATTCTTTACAAGAAAAATTCGTCTGTTTATTTAGATGTTAATTCAGATGGTCCCTATGACGATCTTTCCTGTGATCCTGATGTAGAAGAGGTTGATATAGACTTAGATCTTGATCAAATAAAAGATAACACAAGTACAACAGGAAATAATACAATCGTTAAACTTTATCTACATTTAAAAGGAGATGACTGTAAATTAAAAAACCAAGAGACAAGGCTTTTGGTAGAAATAAGATGCAATACGAATGACTATTATGAACAGATTTACTTATGTGATCCTTATAAATACTTTAAAAGTCAAGATATAAATGGAAATAAAATGGTTTTGAGTTTTGTTCGTTCGAATCATATTCTTTTTTCAATATTTAGGTGTATGATTAGAGAGTATTACTATGATCTCTATTTTAGTATTGATTATTTTATAGTTAAATTAGAAGAATTAAAAGAAAAAATAGCAAACGATCCTTCTTATATTGAAAATATTGTATCATCTAGTAGGCCCATCAGACACATTAAAGATATACTGATAGCAAACATTATTATTGATAAAATACAAGAATATAAATCATATATAGTAGTGAGAACACCTGAGCAATTGTTAGAGCTTTTTATTGAAGTTGAAGATCATATTTATGACGAAGAAACAGAAAACCAGTACATTTCAGCAGAGATTTTTCAAGATTTATCGAACCTTTTAACGTTTGCAGGTTCCGATCTCGATAAAAAATGGAAGAATTTCGTTTTTATTGATATGGATAACAACGTATTAAATAACAAACTTCACCTTTGCAAGAATAATAACGAGTTGGGTTTGAGATATTAAAGATTTAATTTATCTGAAAATTTTAACGACATAAATTTCCAATGAATTATATTTTTAGAATAGTTTTTAAACATATCTACCACCTATTAGGAGCATATTTTTAATCAAAAGATTAATTACAGTAGATTTCGTTTCTGTATTTCTCTAATTTGTATTTAAGGCATCGTTAAAGATTCTATTTTAACAAATTAATGTTTAAAATAAATTTTAATTGTCTTTTGCCTAACCATTTACTCAAACGTTCAATTACCCTTCCATCACAAAAATTTACTTATTCAACACTTCCTACTGCATTAAGCAGTTGAACATTATTTATAAATACTGTCCATTAACACGAACTTTAAGCTTGCGAAAGCTCTTCAATTAGATAAGCTTTTAATTATAAGAATTTAAAGTTACAATGTAGCATTTTTATAAGACTATTTCCTTTTAGGTTCAATGAATGGGGATGTATTGTCCATTAATACATGTTTTTTTACATTGACATATTAAATTGACAGTTCTGTTTTGATAACCTAAGGAAATCTTTGAACTTAAGACTTTAAAAGTATAATTACTTGCTTGTATATTGCGCAGAGCAGAATAAATGTTTATATCATTCAGATTTTGTACGTTTATAAGTCATTTAGTATTCTTGCGCTGTAAAATTGTTTCTGATGAAATGAAAATAAGGGCGCAACCAATAAGGATCAATTGCTCGTCGGTAACAAAGTCCGTATAAGATTAAAAACAATATTTAGTCTTTTCCTCTATATTCATCGTTTTATTAAGCTAACACTGTTGATGTAAATAATTAAGATTGGTGAATATTCTTAGGACTTATGGAAGGTTTTGTAGTCAAATTTTTATTTTGATATTAATTTCTAAACAGTGTCCTTATTCTTCATAGGTGTTGTTTTGTAGTCAAATTTTTATTTTGATATTAATTTCTAAACAGTGTCCTTATTCTTCATAGGTGTTGTTTTGTAGTCAAATTTTTATTTTGATATTAAT
>SBJO01000015.1:26236-44896 GCA_015832245.1 Nosema granulosis
TTCTAAACAGTGTCCTTATTCTTCATAGGTGTTGTTTTGAAACAATTTTAACCTAGTTTTTTGCTCTATAGCTTTCTCTTAAAATCTTTGTGAAAGATCTAAAAAGGTGATATGTATTTAAATAATAAACAGAGTTACGAAGTATATACATGATATCCTGTTTTTTAGTGTATTTTCATTTAATTTTTCTTCGAAAAATACTTATCTAAGTTGCAAGACTCCTAAACTTTTGTTTAGTCCTCTATTATAAGGAACCATTTCTAGGTAATTTTTAAATAGAGAGAAAAATTATAAAAGTAAAAAATAGCAGACAAGTAAATTGTTTAATGATGTATCCTATTTATCTTTATATAAACAGAAATTTAGAGCTAGCTTTGTATTCAATTACTCTACCATTTCAAATAAAAGTTCTATGTGCGTAGTTATATTTTAATTCATTTTAGAAAGTTTTCTTATTGTGTGAGTAGAAGATTTTGATAATTAATATTCAAATGCGAATCTTTATATTATTTCTGATTATAATTTTTATCAATATCAACAAAATTTTGATTGTAAAAAATATATAAGAACAGCTTTATTGAATAAATTATGATTATGATTTTCGTTTTTAAATATTATCTATTCTCAACAACTACTGATCTAAGAATATACACCATTGAAGGAAACAAGGAGAATAATTTACCAGAAGCGAAATATGATGCCTTATCAAAAGATGTTAGAATAAATATAAATTTATCCAGTGTACCACAAAATCAGGATCGGATTTTGCACTACGAATGTGATCTTGTTGAACTTTTTTGGAAAAGTTTTAAATCGTGTGTTGTGATATCGTATGGTCTTCTATTGACAACCTCGGTGATGTTATTAGGATATTTCTCAGGGATTCTCTCTATTGGCGGTGTCATATCTTCTTTGCTAGGGAATATTGTAATATTTTTATTTGTCTTTTGGTTTTGTTGTTCATTTGTATCAAGAATGATTAAATAATATTCTCTATTCGTATTTATTTTAAATATCAAAAAAGTATAATAAAGATTTAAGAGTTTTGAATTAACAAGTTACAAATCAAAGAGTTTTTTTTATAAATTTAAAACGACAAAGAACATTAAATATGATAAAACAAATACGCAAGTACTGCACATAGCTGTTTGTAATTGGCCACACTAGATATATCAGATAAAATAATAACATTATATATATATAACGACACAACAGAACCAATATAAATATTTTGTCATTTTCACCTTTATTAGATTCTCAGATACATTCAGATCAATATATAAAGGAACGGTTAATACACCTTGAGAAACTGGACTACATAAGATTACAACAAAGTACGCAAAAATAAAACCATCTTAAAATTCAAAATTAATGTTGTAAAGATCATTTCTACTGTTTTTGAATCCTTTAACATAAAATTTAACTGATATATTTGATATTTTAAGATCATTAAAAAAACTTTAGAAAATTTTATTGTATAAACAACCCTTTTGGAATAAAACATCTTATATTGTTTTTATTTTAAGTTTTTTGATTATAATTTAACATCAAAGTTGATATATATAGAAATTTGCACAAATATATTTTTTTTAAATTTTAATGTTTTTATTAATTCTTTTAAAATCTTTAAATACAACTGAAAGTATGAATGAGCCTGCTTGTGAAGAACCCCTAATCTCAAAAACCCTATAAGTATTCAACGTATATTGATCCAAATCCTCTTATGAGTCCTTACTTAAACGATGGGAACTTCTTTACTGATACCAACAATGGTATTGAACAAACAGAGAGTAATACAGAACGAAAGGGTGAAAATGATATACTTAAAAAAGTCCAAACCTTCTGCATCTCGACTTTATATCGTCTCTTTTTGTGGTGTTACAGCTTTGATTGCTATATACTTTGGCTTATTCTCTGAAGGAGCTATTTTATCGACGATAAAAATGCGATTGGTTGTTTTTTCTCTTATTTATACTCTAATTTTTTTTGTTATTAATAAAATAATTAATTAAAAAAGTATTATTACAAATGACAAGAAAATAAAGAATATTCGTTGCTAAAAAGAGGGAATATTTGGTTCTACCCGAAAAGTATACATGATTTAATGTTTTTTATTACGCAACAGTTATATCAGAAAATCTTGTAAATAAATTATTATAAAAACTTTTTTACAAAATGTCAAATTAATAATATAGCATATTTTTAATCTTAGTAAAACTATACATAAAGTTCTTGAGTTCAAGGATTAGCTTCTTAATAATCGTAAATTTTATACCACAGATAACATAATACAAGAATAAAAACAATCAATGATATTAATACAAAACAACTCATCAAAATATCATCTTCAAAATCAAAAAAGAGCGAAAATATCACAATTAAAATACATAGTAAAGCATACGACGTAGACACTAGACAAAAGAATATCTTCCATCTAATTTGAAAGGATCCATTTGAATATTCGTAAATGATATCACTAGATATATTAAAATATTGAACTTGATGGGCATAGAACTCTTCATATGTTGGTAGATGATCCATGTTAGTGACTGAAATATAGTCTGGTGGGTTGTCTGGGATACTACTCTTAATAAAGAAAATTAAAAAAGGGGCTCTATTCGATTTTATTGTTTTTGGCCGTTTAAATATTTTCATTTTAAGGGATTATTGTCGTGTTTATTATAAAATTTATCTAGAAATTATTGTTATGAGTTTAATTAAATAACGTATGTTTGCGAAAATTTTGTTAATTACTAAAAGTGAATATAAATCGGATTAAAATTACAAATTGGTGTTGGATAAAAATTAAATGTCAGTTTAAAAGATTAATTAGTGATTAAAATTGCTTTGGAGACATATATAAATATGAGGTATTTACTCTTTAGAAATATATTCGAGGTTATAAAATTATGGAAAGGTTGTCATTAAAATAAAGATTCCTCCAAAGTATATGACTTCTCAAGGACTTGGCTATAGATTCTAAATAAAGTACTTAGATATTTTATAATTTTTTATTCCATTTGATTACAACGTTAAATGTATGGAAATGTGCAGTTGATTAACTCAGAAAAGAGACATTCCGATTTAAACAAGGTTTCAAAAGTCACCAATATAATCCAATTAAAGGATATTTTTCTCAGATATAAGTAAAACTGTATAAGAAGTTGAGGTCTTATAGATATGTTTTGTTTAATAAAACTTATACGTTTTAAAGATATGTTCTTATTATATGTTTGTATTGATTTCTTAATTTTCAAATTATATGATAAAAAATCTTTAAATTTTTAATATGTTAAATCGTGTATACTGGGGAGATACGCCTATAAACATATTAATCACTTTAATCATTGGAGATATAACGATTGAACCAGCTTAAAATTCTTAATTTTTTATTTAACAAAAGATTCTCATTAATATGTTATACATTGGAAGAAGATTCAAAACTTGAATTATAACCGTAAATCTTATACCAGAGATAGAATAAAACCAAAATAGATAAAAATAATGATATAAATATAATAAATCCCGCCATATAATCATCTTTAAAATCAAAGATATGAAAAAATGGTATTATCAGAACACAGAAAGAAACATAAAAAAAATAGAACACAAAAAATAACAGTTTCCATCTTATTTGAGCATATCTATTATGATATGTGCAAATTGTTTCTGAGTGTGCATTTAAATATTGATTTTGATAATTTAAAGACTCCTGATATGTTGGAAGATGATTAATATTTGTTGCTTCCTCGTATGTTGGTAGATGATTCATATTCGTTACTGAATTGTAATCTGGAGGGCACACAGTGAAAATACACTTAATTAGGAAAATTATAAATATTGAAAAAAAAGCTATGTCGGTGTTTCGAATTGTTGATCTTTGGAATTGTATCATAACGAAGGGACTGATAAATTTTTTTACGAGGTTTATCGGGTAATCATTTAAATTTTGCTGTATAAATCTTCTTTATTTATATAAAGACGAAAGATTTACGAGCTTTTTTAATTTTTTAAATATTAAAGATATTATAAATCAGGGAGAGGTATCTAACGTAACCAAGAGTAAAATACGTCTCTAAAATGTTCTTATTATAATTTGGTTTATTATTTACATTTTTCCATTGATATAATGGTCGTCGGAAAATTTGATTATGTCGGTTAGTCTGGTTTTATCTGGTATCGTTGTCTCTCTGATTATAATTAAAAGTCATTTTATTAGGGTTCAAGGGTAATTTTATATTATAGTTTTTATTGTTTACAGTAAACAAAAATAAATTAAATCACTAATTTGAAATTAATTTATCTTTTTTAAAAAAAATATACAATAAACATAGGAAAACTTTCACGATATGTTGTAGAATACAACAGTATCTCATGCCTTAAGATGGGAAGTAAATTTTTTGGTGTAGTATAATATGAAAAAGGGGTAAATGACATTCTAAAAATTTAGAAACTCTTAAACAAAACTTTTAAACCATTTTATAACTAACCAAAACAAATCGTCTATTTATTAAAGCAAAAGAATGCTGCACAAATTGCAAACATAGAAAAAGAAAAAAACAAGCTAGCAAATAAAAACCCACCAATTGCAATCCCAGTTAAATATGGTTCCTTACTATAAGAAATAAATGACATAACTAAGACTACAATTACACTGACCACTATTTTTAATAAAACGAGTATATATTCAAGTTTGAAGTTGTTTATATCCTTCAATAGTTCAGAAAACTTATTACATTTTGATTCGGAATCATTAAAGTCTTCAAGAGCAACGATGGTTTCGTATAATGGCGGTTCTTCCATATCTAGATTACTATTATGTTCTTCTAATCTTGGGAATAAACTTTCCCCTGTAGCTACTTCGTATGAAGGAGGTGGTATATTGGAAGAAGCATAGCATCTTTCGTAATAGAATACAATAAAGATCAGTATAAAAAAAATTCTAGATTGTGGCTTAAATGGTTTTTTGACACCTCCCATTGGGTATATTCTTTGAGTTTATTTTATAACAATTTTGTTTCTTAAAATTGATATATTAATTGCTTTGGTTAAAAAGATAATTTTTTCTTTTTAAAGTGAAAAATTGAAACATTAAATTTTAAAACATTAAGATTAGGAGTTTATATTTAAAACAAATAGATTGTTAAATGTTATTATACAAACACATAGAGGACACTATTATTAGGAAACTCACAAATGTGGTCTATCATACATTAAAATCAAATTACAATTGTTTCTGTTTTTAATAAGAGATCAAAAAAAGTATATTAAAGAAATACCAAAAAATATATTAAAAAAGTATAAAACAACCCCCTATGAAAACAACACTATCTTTTATGTACTTATTAGTTTTGACATTTATATGTCTACTAAAATGTGGAGCTAGTCAAAACCAAAATCTTCCGAATTCTTCATTTGTTACATTTACCAGAAATGATGTCATTAATACTTCTACTGATAGAGAAGAGAGTGTTGAGATGTCTTTTAGAAATTCCAATAACCAAAAACTTGATCTTTTAAACTTCTTAGGTCAGCTATATATTTTTTTACTAGTTAGTACATTTTTTTCCATTGGGGTCTCTATGCTTATTTGCTATTTAATCTCATTATCTATTTTTTTAAGCGATCTAAGTATGTTTGAATATTTCATTGCACGTCTGTGTGGATTTTCTTTAATATATTCTGCTTCTTATTATATTTGTTTTAGAATTTTAAATAAATGTTTTTAAACTTATTTATCACATTTCATCTAGTTTTTTATACTGATGTAACTTTAATTTAAGTCATAGATCGTTTAAAAATATTATAAATTTACCTTTTTAAAATAAAAGAATTCATTAGACACGATATTCAATCTTGTTACAGTTAGGTTTATTAAATTCATCTCTAATAATTTTTTTTCGTTACAAGAGCTATAATCAAAAAGTTTACCCAAAAGGATTGTTACTTAGTTTATAGACTAATACATTAATCAACGTTGGATTCAAGAAAAACATTCTTGGCTTGTATTGAGAATAAATAAGATTTGAACGAATATTGGTGATAAAACAAGCAGTATAAGTAAACATGAATTTCTTAACCAGTAAAGTAAGCAAATAGTTTTTTATAATATATACTGAAGATGTTAGAAAACTATCGATATCTTTAGTGTCATTTTAAGTATTCTTAATATACGAGATTTTATATCATTAAATTGTGCTTAAGTCTATGTTAAATACCATTTAATAAAATTTTTAAAATCAGTACAAGTTTTTATTTAAATATAGTATTGGCACATATCAAAACTATACAAATGACCACAAAGAAACCAGAGTATATGGCTCCTAAGATCACTAGACCTGCATTATAAGAAGTTTTTTCATCAAAGAGAATTGTACTTAATACAATGACCATTATACATAATGATAATTTTAAAAACATAAGCAAAAATAAAAGTCTAAACCTCCTTAACTTCTCCCACAGTTTAGTATATTTTGATCCTGGAACAATTGTGTCTTCAATAGTTATTGTTGTTTTGCTTTGTGGCATATTAAAGATTTCTGGATTTATACTATTTTCTTGTAAACCGTTATGTTTTTCCAATAAATTAATCTCAGTTAGTTCTTTATACGATGTAGATGATAAATTATCAGAGCCATTGCATGTTTTATATTGTAATAAAAACAATATTTTAATATCAGATATAAATAGATTCAATAAAAAACTCATTGGGCAGCTTTATAGCTTTCTTTTATAAAATTAAATTGATAAATTAACTTGTTACAATCTAAAACCAAAACATATAAATTTGTGTCAAGAATTGTTTGTGTATGGTATACTTCAAATCAAAAGAGTATTCTATTTAAAAATGTAATTTTTTAATTATTTAATTATTTACAATGTTTGTTAAATACTTGGTAATATGAAAAATCTTTTTTGTTTTACTTCAAATTTCAAAAGGTATTTATAGGCCAAGGCCGTCTTTTGGAATTAAAATATCAACTAGCTAAATTTGCTATACGGAATGTATTCATTGAACCATTTTAGAGATATATTAAAAATTCAACAAAAGGCATTAAAAATTCCTTAGTTATGTTATTTTAACTTCATTATTCTTATTTCAGAATATTAGCTGTTGCAAATTTATTTTTTTTAACCTTAAAAATTTAAAAAAAAACGACAGTGGCTGGATTCGAACCAACGCAGGCGGAGCCTAACGGATTTCAAATCCGTCGCCTTAACCACTCGGCCACACTGCCTTGAGAAAGTAGAGTACTTATTATTTGTTTAGCAATAGTAAAGAAAGATAGCTATGTTAATACTTATGTTTGTAAATTAAATTGTACACAATCTTTTTTATAATATTTTATTTACACAATCTTCTACTATTTAATTCGTTTTTTTAACTCGTCTTGAAGAATATTAAGATATTTTTCAGTAACTTTGTGGACAAATGAATCAATTTTTAAATTCTCAATAGAATTCAAAATATTTTGGTAATTACAATTTTCTACACTCTTTATATAAACTATCAGTGAAAAAATAATATCTATTTTGTTTCTAACGTTGTAATTATTAAGAAATATTTCTTTCAGGACGTCTTCCAACAAAGAATCATTCCTAATTAAAAATAAAGCTATGGCTTCTATTTTCTCATACGAATCATATTCTGCTATTAAAATTGTTCTTATAAAATCTGGGGAGTTTTTCAATGTTCTCTCAGATGATCGATCTATCAAAATTTTTAGATTCTCATAAACTTCTTTGTATCTGGCAACTTCATTGCTTTTTAATATTTCTATAGCTTGTTGTAGGTATTTAACCTTGTTTTTTACTGGCATTTTAACAATTTTTTGTTCTTCCAACAACTCATTTGTAGTCTGCTCATCTTGCTCTAATTTTTCTTCTCCTAATATCTCAAAAATGATCTCTTTGTGTTCATTGTAGTTGGAAAGTTTATTAAGTTTGAATCCTTTGTCTTTAAAAATACAGCTTGTAAGAATTACCCCGTTTTCATAGAAACACCTTCTGTGGTCTTCCATATGCTTTGAAATTCCTTTTAATAGCATCTTTATTTGTTTATCTGTTATATTATGGTCTCTTATTGCAGAAAGTAACTGTTTTGTAACGGTATTATCTTCAGCCTCGTTGGTTGTATTATAGAAGGCGTCTCCTAGTTTGCTATAGAGCAAATCTATATCCAGAATAGTTTTTATGTTCAAATCTCTGTTAGTTGTTGTATTAACTTTCATGGGATATTTTTTCGGTGTTGCAAAAAGCCCCAATGGAAAATTTTTATTTGCGCTATTCAAAAAGTTTCGAAAGAAATGTTGAAGAGGAGGACTGCAAAAAGGTAGATTATAAGTATGAAGTATTGTTTGTAAGCAAAGATAACAGCCTGGTACTTCGTAATAAGCATACAAAGAATGAGAGAGAGCTTGGTACAATAAATTCTGAGATTTTAAAGATAAGCAAGTCGAATGATGAGAATTATACAGTGATTGTGACCAGAGATGATATTCTTCTGTTTGACTCTTATTTAGATATGATAGGCTCTGTAGATTTAAATAAAGAGAAAACAAAAGATTTTATTGAAGTTCAATGGGCAGAAGATGAATTTTGTGTTGTTTTTAAAACCGAACTACTTTTTTTTGATGTGAAATTAAAGCAGATTGGCTTAAATTCCAATTATGAATTTAGATCAGTTTGTTATCGAGAGAAGTACAATATTTTTGTGTGTGCTACTAAGAATAAGATCGTATTTATAGAAAGCAATGGGTTGGAGCATGGAGAGCATATTGAAATAGAAGCAGAGTTTGTGAGTATGATTACAAATGATATAATGCTCTGCTCTAAGGAGACGAGGTATTCATCGACCACAATTAATATTTTATATTCTAAAAATTTTCACTGGTATAAAAAACAAACCAAAACATATACTGGCAGAATAACTAAGATAGAGAAAAACAGAATATATCTAGAAAATGGAAGTGTAGAAATAATTCTGTGTGGGAAAGTAGATCGTTTTGATAATCTCTACATGGTTGTAGATGGATGTAAGCTTTTATATTATAATATGAATGATTCAAAAATTCCACCACCTCTTAGTAAATATAATATCAATTTCAAAGGTCAAATACAAAGTGTAGATATTCAAAATGGAAGTTTGCTAGTTCATTTACCTGAAAAAATCTTGAGATTAGGAAACAATCTTGAATTTCAAACAGTTTATAAACTGGACATAGATGGGTTTCCAGAAACAGTTGACTATTGTGTAAAGTGGAAAGATTGTATTGTGATGTTTTATGAAGATAAAATATTTCTAATGAAAGATAACAATATTGAAGAAGTGACTATTGAAGGTTTGTTAAGTGTTGTTTATGATAACGAGCCACACAATAGGATAAACAAAGATCTTTCACAGAGCGATTCTAAGCTCGATTATTCCTCCAGTGTTGTTGATTTCAGAGTGTTTGAAAATGATATTCCTGTTTTTTTTCTAAATGATGGCAGTTTGATCTTAGAAAGTATAATTTTAAAGTTTAATTGGGATTTTATGAATTCTAAAATTGAAGTTAAAAAGATAGACGGAGACCTTCTTGTTGGTATACTTATTAAGAACAGGTTCTATTTTATTAGAATCAGTACTAAAGAACATAAGAATCAGCTATTCGAGAGAGTCAAAGAAGAATTTTCAAAAAAAAATTCCAAGGAGGATGCTTCTTGTATTTATGATATTTACTCTAAAGTGGTAGAGATTTATAGCACAGATGATATCGAATCTTTTATATTCGACTCACGTGCTTTTTCATTCATTAGCAGCCAGTATATGAAAATAATTTTGAAAAACGATCAACAATCCTTATTTGTAGATCCTGAATTTAAAATACTCGGGTGTTCAGATTTGGAGATATATGGAGAAACTAGACATGGAACACTTGAAACTTTCTACCCAAAAGCATTTTCGGACATATTTGTTCAGAAACTTATTGATAACAAAGAATATTCTAGAGCCTTTGAACTGTCTAATAATGACTACAGTTTGTTTATTAGGAATGTTTTGGATATGAAAACATTGTCTAAATGCTCTAGCAAAGTTATAATATCGTTTTTGATTGAAGTTTGTAAAATTTTTAAAGATTATAGAATAATTCTTGAAAATGAAGAGATTGAGAGACTGAGAAGAGATTTGGACGATGATCTGTATTTAGATAACCTTGATAAGGTGGTTACAAAGGATGTAGAGTATATCTCTATTGTGGATTTGCAGGCTCGACACATACTTAATTTAAGTGGTGCCTATGATCCAAAAGATAGCCTACTACTGTCTGCCGATATGTGTTTGGACTCTATTGTGGATTTGCAGGCTCGAAACATACTTAATTTAAGTGATGCATATGATCCAAAAGATAGGCCACTACTATCTGCAGATATGTGTTTGGAATATTCTGATAGGTCGAAATTTCTTAATGAACTTTTTAAAAATCTAAATATTGTTGAAAATCTCGAAATTTATCTTTTTTTATTTGTCAATTTCAAACGTACTGATTTGGCAGTTAGGCTATCTCAAAAAGATCTGCTCAGAGGTATCAGATATTTAATGACAATAACAACGATAGAAGATATTAAGAATGCTGCTATTTTATCTCTTGATAGAATGCTTATTTTGGATGTTTATAAGATAATTCAGCAAGATGCAACTGACATAATTAATTTAATGAATATTAATGAAAATGTGCAATTTAAACTGTGTTGTGTGGGAAATGATTTTGAAAGAGCTTTATATTATCTTATATGTGAATATATTAGCAAAGGAAATAACGATGATGCATATTTTGACATTCTAAAGACAGTTGAGAAACATAATCTAAGTAGAGAATTGCTTGTACTGTCTTGTGTTCAGATATTTTCAAAATATAGTAAAATTCTTATGGAGATGTTTGCTACAACAACCACAAACCACATCAAAGCTATCAAAGTGTACAAGTATTTAGGTAAATCGGAAGCCTTAGTTAATCTTTACATTGAGAAGACTATGTTTAGAGAAGCTTTAGAAGAATATAAAGGCAATAAAGAAGATCTATATCCCGATATAACAAGAGTTCTAAGAGGAAATGGACTGTTTAACGAACTTGGAATGTTTTATGAAGAATATCAGAAAGATTTTGATTTGGCAGTTGAAAATTATTTGAAAAGTAAAAAATTTTCAGCTGTTTTGAGAGTCATCAAAGGAGCACCATCGGAAAAGATCACAACCAAGAAAATAGTTAATGAATGTGTCTCTATAATGAAAAATCAGATGGTTTTACTGGACAATCTTTTTTCAAAATACAAAAAGTACAGAGATAGACTTATAACTATTAGTGAAAGAGACGAAGATTACTACAACGATGAGACAAGTTTTAGCTACACTGTGGTATCAGATAAAAGCAGAGGCCGACCAGGAGGCTTATACGAGAAAGAATTTGTTCTTGAAAAATTGAGAGGCATTGGCTTAAAAATTTTCAATTGGAGAGAAGATATAGATGATCTTCTTAATATTTTCAATTTCTTTGAGAGGAAAGATTGTTTTGATATGATTTCAAAAGAGTTTAATTCTGTTAGGGATGTCTTAAGATCCGAATACTACGATTTCTTCAAAGACACTGATTATACAAGCTTTAACAATACCAAAGAGAAGATACAAGCACCTGATCTATCTAAGTACATTTAAATCTAAGTAAATTTAAATCTAAGTAAATTTAAATTATTTATTTTTGAAAAATTTTATCTCCAATTTGTATTTGATTAATATTAAAATACAATGAACTATTGTAAGCTCGGGCCAAAGAGGGCTTGCGAAAAAAATGTGTGTGCCTGTAGAACATTGTCTTACTAAGAAATCACTCAATCTTTTCTCCCCACTGGTTCTAACCAATAAATCAACATCCCCATCAAACACTATACCGTTTTCTAATTCATCTGTAGTTGAATATGCAATAAATAAATTGACAGTAATGTCTTTGTTGTTCCTTGTGGAGGCTATCAGATCAACTAATTCGTTTTGAACATCCTTTTGGAGCAGATTTAGCCTACCATACACTTTGAATTTAATATTTAGATTTTCAGCTTTGTATTTATATTTACCATCAGAAATAACACTCATTATGTTTTTAATCTCAGATTTTGGCCTACTGAAGTTCTTAATGCTAAAACAATAAAAGCCAACTTCTTTCACCCCCAGTTTACTGCACAGCATAGCTATCTCATATATTTTGCAAATTCCTTGGGATTTGACTGATTCTTCTGACAAATTGTTGTTCTTTAGATATCTTCTGTTGCCATCTGCGATAAAGGCTATTTTGAGAGTGTTAAAAAACTTGCACCTAAACAGCCTCAGCAACAGCAACAATGAAATAAAGATAAAAAGATGATCGAAAATTGAACTAAAAGCGGTTATTAAAAGGAAATATTCGGGTTTGATGAATAAAAAGGCGGTACACCACAAAATTTTTTCAGGTGTCAAAAAAATCAAAGACGAGATGATACACGTAGAGTAAATGGGTTTATAAATTTTTTTTTTGGTGAATTCTGAGAATAAATATACAAGTGCGATCCAGATTGAATAATTTTTTAAGCCTTTGAATTCAAAACCAATAAATATTTTTGTAATGCCAAGTAAATTGTTTAAGACGATTGCTACCTTTGAAATAATTAATAAAGCTATCAATATACTATTTCTTCTTTTCGTTTCTATTTTTATTGACATTCCTAATACAAGTTTTATTATCTCAGAAAGCATGTTGAATACACTAATAACCCTCCTATCGTTTATTATACATTCCAAAATCTCCACAACAATAATTTTTGACTTCGTGTGGACGTTCATTAGTAGGGCTTGTTTTTGTTTAAATTTGAAAGGTAAAAATTATAATTGTTTATTGAGATTGATTACTTAGTTTTTAAACCATAATTATTTATTAGATACATTAAATTAAATCATCAATATGATTTCTGTCGATTTTACTCTCCTCAATCTGAAGATTCGATTCCAATCTGCCTTGCCTTTTAAGCTCTTCATTTAACTCGTTGTTTTTGTTACTATAAAGAGAAAACATACTGTTTAGGTCTTTCAGATCGTTCTCGTACTTGCTTAAGTCATTTGTAAATTTAGAAAGATTGTTTCCTTCTTGATTTATATCTCCTTCATACCTCCTAAGAGTATTATCATAGACTTCATATTGCTTCTCAAGGACATCCATCTTCGATTTCTCATTTTCGAGCAAGCTCTTGTATCTAATAATTTCATTCCGAGTAACTCTTATCAAGGCTTTTAGTTTGTTCTCTTTATCTTTAATATCTTTAGAATTTTGAGTGAGGTTAGAAATGTGATTCTTCTCCATATTCATCTTAGTGAGCAGACTGTCTCTGTTGTTTTTAATCGAATTAATTCGATTTACAATCTCATCAATCTTTGCTTTATAGTCTCCCAATTGTTGCGCAATCTTCTCTTTCTTGGTATGGACTTCTCCTATCTTGATTCTAAGATATTCTTTCCTGTTGTTGATAGCTTTTAATAGGTTTGCTTTCTCTTCATTTCTCAAAACAGAAATATTATCATTAATAGTTTGATTTTTCCCTGGGAAATCATCAAAAACAAAGTGTTGGGTATGTGAATATTCTGTATTGTTGTTGGGTGGGCTTGAATTGAAATCGTAGGGATCATTTTTCTTTGTTGAGTTGGGTTGAAAAGAATAGCTTGGAGGTGGTGGAGAGTATTCTTGTGGGGGAATGGTATCTAAATTGAAAAGAAGAGGTTGAGGGGACCTATCATATGGTGGTGGAGGTGTTCTCTCGTATGATGATGGTGGAGGGGACCTATCGTATGGTGGTGGAGGTGTTCTCTCAATTATAGGTTTCTCGTATGGTGGTCTATCAAATTGTGTTGATAGTCTTTCCTGTGGTGGCCTCTCGTATGGCGATCTTTCGATGACAGGCTCATCTATTTCTATTCCACCACTCATCCCTTCAAAATCTCTGACTACATTTGGGTTTTTCTCTTTTTGAGAGTTGTTAAAGGCTGGTTCTTGCATTCCTATCAATTTTTTTAGATTATTTATTATCTTCTGATTGTTTAATCGTTGAATCTGTTCTTGAAGCTCTTTTTGCTTTTTTAATTTATTTTTAAGATCAATCTCCCTGCTGGATATCCTCGTATCTCGATTAATCTCATTCTTTCCGTAGATTACCACCTCTTCATTCCCACTATTGATCTTCTGCCTCACTTTATCAATTAAAACCTTTTTATTGGTTTTTAAGCTGTTAGTTACTCCCAAATCATCAATAACTAGAACTTTAGAGAGTATAAAGCTGAGATTTGCTAGTATTCTTTGTAATTCTAGTATTTTCATTACTGTTTACTAAAGTTTCAAACAAAACATATTTTTATCATAAATTTAAAACAAGAAAAGAACCATCAAGATGATAAAAGTGGTAATAAATTGTTCATAAGCTTGTATGAGAGTTTTCTAAAGTATGTAAAAATTTTTAATTAAAAGTATTTGCCCCAAAAGAGTTATGTTTTTCTACATTTTTATATTGCAAATTAGTATGGCAGCAATACAATTTGATATCGATGTGGTAGCGTACTATTTAATTTAATTTGATATTTAATTTCTATTCAGATAATTTTTATATGACAATAGATTATATCAATGTAGTCGTCTTGTAGTGATTATTTTCTTCTGATAGTTTTTTTAATATACTTCACCTACAATTTGATATCGATGTAGTAGCGTACTATTTTATTTAATTTTTATATGGCAATAGATTATATCAATGTAGTCGTCTTGTAGTGATTATTTTCTTCTGATAGTTTTTTTAATATACTTCCCTACAATTTGATATCGATGTAGTAGCTTATAGTACTTATTTTCTCCTATTTGATACATTTATGATATCTACACAGGGTTTTAAGCAATATATTTATATTTTATCTTAGGGGTTATTTTTATTTATATATATCATTGGAGACAGTTGTTTATGGAATGATAATATCTTTTATATAAATTTTAAAGCTACCCTCAATGAGAGAGCAAGATAAAAAGAGAGTATACGATATTTATAAAAGTGTGGAGCTAGAAGTACCTACTTCAAAAATAGAAGATATAGTCACCAAGTCTGCTAATTATGTCGAACATGTTGGAGATGAGTTTTTCCATTATTACAAGACTTTCTGTACAACTGAAGAGATAAAGAATGTGATAAAAACTCTAGAAAAAGTAGAACAGCCTCTGTGTACAGGTAGACCAGATGGAGATCTCAGGCCTGAAGATGTATATAGAGCATCTTTGAAAAACATTCTGCCAATGTCCAAAACAATGATACATCGATGTTATGATTTTGCAAATTTCCACAAGAAGATTTCGTATATCTGTGTAAGCCAGGTCAAGAAAGCGCTTTCGAAGACTACGAAGATAAACCCAGCACTTAAGAGCAGGAAGATCAATAAAGAGCTCAACTTCCTCAATAAAAAGGTAGATAAAGAAAAGAGAGATAGAAATCGCAAGGCAGAGAAGGAGGCTTTACAGAGCAAGAAGATACTCGAGGAGAGCAGAGAAGCACAGAGGCAGAAGAAGAAATTTGAATATTTGCTATCACAAACAGAGTTGTTTTCTGAATTTATGTTGGGAAAAAAGAAGATAGAAAGCTTCGATCAGAACGTAGAAAAAGATGAAGAGCTTGCAGCTCTATCGAAAAAGTTTAAAGAAGCAGCAATTAAACAAAAAGATGACAATGAGGTGGAAAAGAGTGCAGTAGGAGAGAAGGCAGCTTCTGAGTCTACCACCAATGATTTCTTAGAACAGCCAAAGATGTTAAACTGCCAGTTAAAGAAATACCAATTAGCAGGTTTCAATTGGTTAGCAAAGCTGTATGATAAAGGTATCAATGGGATTCTAGCAGATGACATGGGCCTTGGGAAAACAGTACAGTCTATTGCTCTCCTTGCACATCTTGCAGAAACTGAAGATAACTGGGGTCCATTCCTAATAGTTACACCAGCTTCTACCTTGCACAACTGGGACCAAGAGTTGGCTAAATTTCTACCACAATTTAAAGTACTCAACTATTGGGGAAATTCCATCGCTAGGACTCAAGCAAGAAATGAATTTAAAAAGGTGCATGTGATTTTAACGTCCTATCAAATAGCCGTAGCAGACTTCAAAATCCTCAGAAAGATAAAATGGCAGTACATGGTTTTAGACGAAGCCCAAGCCATCAAGAGTGCTACTTCAAAAAGATGGACAACTTTGCTTGGATTTAAGACTCGAAACAGGCTGCTCCTCACTGGTACACCTGTGCAGAATACAATGAGTGAGCTGTGGGCTCTCCTCCATTTCATTATGCCAACACTGTTTGATTCTTTATCAGAATTCACTGAATGGTTCAGCAAAGGAATCGAAGAATCAGCAGAGAGGAAGAAAGCAGTAGACGAGATACAGCTCAAGAAGCTCCATGCCATCTTAAAGCCATTTATGTTGAGAAGGCTCAAATCAGATGTAAAAACTGAACTTGGTCTCAAAACAGAGCTGGAGCTGTACTGTGAGCTTAGTCCCCGTCAGAAGGTATACTACGAGAGTATTGTAGAAGCCTGTAGAATGTATGAGATGGAAAATATCATAATGCAGCTCAGGAAGGTTTGTAACCACCCAGACCTGTTCGAGAAGCTTGAGACTACCACAAAGATTAGTATGTTTAAACTAGAAGAAGATGGTTTCAACGTAGAGCTCGGTCGATCTAAAATATCCTGCAAGCTTCCTTCTTTGATTGTAGACGATGCTTTAGAAACAGCCCAGAAAAAGACACAGTGGAACAGAAATATAAGAAATTTATTGAAAAAGAAATATTACGATACCATTAACAGTGTGAACAATACCATTGACAGTGTGAGGCCTAGATTCTCTATAAATGAGTCGAGGAATAATTTCTATATTAAGAATAGCTTGGACTATAAAAATTCTACTGGCTTTATTTCTAATTTCTCAGAATTGAAAAAATGTGTCTTTAAAAAGGAAAAAGATGGCATCTTTGAAGCTTTGCAAAGGCGATTGGAGTTTAAAATCTACGAAACTAAAAATATTCCTAAATATACAAAACCAATCCTATCTTCTCATCCCTACGTCTATTCCAACAACCAAGACCTAGAACAATTTCCAAAGCTCTCTCTTGAAGATTCTTCTCTCGTCAAACTAACTATCAGTGATGTTGTAAATATCCCTCCACTCAATACTTTTATTATAGACAGTGGCAAGCTATCCTTGCTTGATGGTTTGCTACCTAAGCTTAAGGCTGAAGGTCATCGTGTACTGCTATACTTCCAGATGACTAAAATGATGGATCTAGTAGAAGATTATCTTGTAAAGAAGGAGTACTCGTACTGTAGATTGGATGGTTCTTCAAAGATTTCCATGAGGAGAGACACTGTAAACGATTGGCAGACTGGTGATAAATTTATCTTTCTTTTAAGCACACGTGCAGGAGGATTGGGTATTAATCTTACTGCTGCAGACACTGTCATATTCTTTGATAGTGACTGGAATCCTACAGTCGATCAACAAGCCATGGACAGAGCTTATAGAATAGGACAGACTAAAGATGTAACTGTATATAGGTTGATTACCCGAAATACTGTAGAAGAAAAAGTCATTGAAAAGGCTACTAAAAAAGGAAACCTTCAAAAAATGATCATAAAAGGGAAAATCTTTGAAGGATATAGTTTTTAAATGGTAGTAGAAAACTTATTAAATATTGAAAATTTAAATATCGAAAATTGTGCTATAGATTAGACATATTTTAGTAAAATACCAGTATTTTATATCAAAGTACAACTAGCTTGGTATAAAAATTTCTCCTTATTTATAGATATTATTTACAGATATTATTTATAGATATTTATTAAATTAATATTAACTAAAAAGGAGATTAAAGTATTTAAAGAATTATTTTTTTGAAGTTATGAATTTCATTATTATTTCATTCATTGCACTATCTCTTACTAGGCGTAATAGAAATAGAACAAAGAAAGATGAAACATGTTGCTATGATGAAAAATGCTGCAGAGACGAAGCCTGTTGCTATGATGATAAAAACACCTGTTGTGATGATAAAAGATGCTATGAAAGAAAAAACACCTGTTGTGATGATAAAAAATGCTGCGAAGGAAAGAAATGTTGTCTTTTTGATGATAATACAAAAGATATTTTACAAAAGAAGCCAATGAAATCGGATGAAAAGTGTGATTGTGTCGGTAAAGACTGTGATACTGACAACTGTGGTGGAAGAAAATCAAACAAACATAAAAACAACAGTAAAGAATATGATCTCAAAGAAAACCCAGAAGCAGGTGTCTTTTTAGAGAAACATAGGGAAGACTGTGATGAAGAAAATTGCAAGAAATGTACTTCAGACAAATGTGATTCAAAAAAAAACAAGAAAAATACATTTAAAAATGTTTAAATAAAGATTTTTGATTAAAATATTTTTTATATTAAATAGCATTTAATGAATCTAAAAGCTCAAAAATTAGACTTAAAGCTTTTTAGTGTAATTGTAGAATTTTTCCTCGTTTTTTTTTTTTCCTCGTCTCAGGATGGGGAAATCCCTCATGGAGAACCTTGGGATCTCGGCGAGATACCTCAACCC
>SBJO01000016.1:0-14068 GCA_015832245.1 Nosema granulosis
CTTTTATTTTTACTTAAATAGTTTACAATGTTATTGTTTACATAATAAACAACAAAAGATGTATACTTTATTCTAGCTTTAAACAATTTTAATCTAAATTTTATTAATTTTGAATCATTAAACCGTTAATTAAAATGTGATATCATGAATATTAATTGCTTAAAGATTCGTTTTAGAAAAATACAATTTAAATTTAAATAAAGGTTTGTGAGAAATTTATATTAAATATATTATTTGATTTGTTTCCTTTTATAGCGATGTGTCATTGTGATAGAAATAAAAAAAGATGCTATTGCATTAATAATTAAGGTCAGGCGTTTAAATAATTATTCCATCCATCATACGATAGATTTAAGACAATTTCTATTATGTTTTTTTTTGAAAGCATTTTTTAGAAAAATGTTAAAAAAAGATAAATCAGTTGCAATAAATCTTTTAGAACTAATCTATTCATTAGGGTAGATTTTAAAATTCTAAGGTCAGGTGCATGATTCAATTAATCATTTTAAATGAACTAGATTTTGTTTATTTATGCAAGATCATGCATGTTTTATCTAAAATGAAACCAAGCATAGCATGTACGTATAATAAAAAAAATTCAAAAAATGTATATTGGTTTAACTGCTATTTTATTTTAATATAAATCGTATTACAAATATTAGATATTCTAGCTTAAAACAAAATAGATAATTATATCATTGTTTAAATTTAAAACCATGATTTTCATTAAGCGTATGAAATTGAGAAGTGTGTTGTACTGTCGAACCATCACAATTACAGTCTGTAAAATAAAAAATGGATGGGCCGAAATACACTATTCTACATTTTTCTTTAACAATAAAAACGTGGAATTTTTCAATTTTTATATTCCACATGAAAAACAGAGTATTTTGACTTGATTGCAGATATAATAGCAGTTTTTTAGATTTTTTTTAAAAACTGTAAAATAAAATGGATATTTTTAATTTAATGCCTTATATGTCCACCACTTGCATAGTAACCCAAAGCAGCACACTTTTTAAAATTCATTGCAAGCTTCTGATATAATTTTAGAGGTATTGAGTACCAGATTTTCCCTATTTTAGCCTTTAATTTGGATTTAGTATTGAATATAAAATTACTTAATTCTTCTTTATAAGCCCCACAGGATCTCAATCGGGTTCAAATCTGGTGATTAAGGGGCAGGATAACAAATCTACCTCATTTTTATTAAAATAGATCTTCGCAAGATTCTAAGTATGCTTGTGGTCATTATCCTGTTGGAATATAAACATCTCTATGTTCCTCAGGTTATTGACAAGAACATCAACATATGTAACAGCATCCATGAGGTCATCAATGAATACTAATTTTCCTACTCAATGATATGGGAAACATCCCCATACAATTACTGACCCTCCTCCGAAGTTGACTGTAGGTGTCAAATGCTTGAGCTGAAGCCTATTTTTTGATTCTATCGAGACAGAAACCTTGCCATCGGAGTTGAACCTGCTCTCGTTCGAGAATATGATGGACTTAATCTCACCTTTTGTTAGATAAATGAACTCTGCAGTTTTTTCAACCCTAGTATGATGTTTTTTTTTGACAGGAGTGGGTTTTTAATGGGGAAATGGGCATTAATATTAGCCTCATTGAAAATTTATTTTACTGACATATTCGAGATATCCTTACCTATATTTTCTGTGAAAGCATTGCAACCTTTCGCATTGACAAAATGTGTTTTTTTTTAATTATGACCTCAATTTCTGGCGAGTTGTAAGGTCTTGTTGTTTCCTACCCTCCTATATTCTCAATAGTACCAGTGGTATGATACTTTTATAGATTTCTAAAAGTTGTGCTATGACAAATTTTAAGTTTTTCAGCTATCATGATCTGAGAGTAGTTTTTTTCGTGAATACTGATATTTTTCCTTTACCAATTTCTGAAAGAGACATTTATGCGGGGTTAAACATTATACAATAAAACTTTTCTGGCGGTAAAAATGACGTATCCTGAAAGCCATGGGTTTTCAACTAAGCTGGAGCTGAAGCTCACCGCCTTGATTCTCTTTTTTCTTGCTTTTTAGACTAATTAAAGGACATTTTATTTTATTTATTAAAAATGATGTATTTTTTACTTTTTAAAAAAATCATTTTTATTTTACACCTTATTTGAATTTTATGAAAAAGTCATAAAATAATACAATCTAGAAAGAAAATTTTTCCGACTTCTAGCTATGGACTAGGATGTTGGCTGTCTAGTGCTGCTTGGCGCCTGGAACCAAAGCCACCTGAGGTATGGTCGCGCTTGTTGCGCAAGAGGTCATAATAGGAGGGAGTTTTAGTGAGTAAGAATCTCACAGTACTTGGTGTGAAAGCGATCGCAGAAGCACACATTCAAGTCTCTTAGTAAGATTTCTCCCCACATAGACTTAAAAAAAAAAAAAAATTCCTATGTTTGTCACTAACGAACATAAATATATATTTTGCTTCTATTGAAAAGACATAAAAGTATACAAAACAATATCCATTTCTTATTTTAAGGACTGTATTTTACATTTATAAAACTAATATTTCAAAAAGCTTAGATTTAAATTATTAAATGCTTAATATATGTAATTTACTACTAAATCTTCGACATGGAATATCCTAAATAAATTATATTTATTTGTATTGCAAAAGTACCACATTTCATTTTTAAAACTAATAGATATATTTAACATAATGAATCCCAACCAAAATTAACACCTTTAAATATTTTAAAAACACTTTTTAATTATAATTTAAATAAGAAATCTCTTTATTGATTATTAGAAGCAACGTCAAGGTGATAATCGTTATTGTTCTTTTTCAGAGCAGTTTCATTTTTACTTGAGGAGGAATTTGTGGATGTTTCGCTGTTTTCATCACTAATCAATTTATCAGATCTATCATTTTCCAGAGCATCGTCTCCTTTGAGGCTCATTTTTACGGGAGACATAACTTCGTGTCTTGAAGTCTCAGAAGGTTTCTTTTGTGTGTTTTCAACCGCAGGCTGATCGACTTCAACAGCTGTAGAAATGCTATTCTTTTTAATAGCTACACCAATTACACTCCCATTATCATCTTTAGTGGTAGAAATATGAAGAGATTTGTTTACCACAACAGTAGGCTCTTCACTGGTCTTTGGAGCTGATGGTTTGGCCTCGGGAGATTTTGTCTCTTTTTTTAGGGTTGATTTAGTCTCTGGAGTTTTTAATTTTGCCTCAGTGTTCTTTTCACTGCCATTTGGTGTTTTTGGTTCTTTGGATTTGGTTGTTTTCTTATCTGAGCTGTTTGAAGATTTTGTCTTATTTAAAGAGCTGCCAGGTTTTGATGACTTTTCATTCTTAAGTTCAACTGTTTGTCCAGTTACGATGTAATTAAGTCCGAAAGGATCTAGTGTGGAACCAGCTTCTGGCTTGGGCTGCTTCTTGTTCAATTCCTTTTCTATCTGATCAAAGTCACTCAAGAGAGAGTTTTTCTTCTCGTTTTCTTTCTGTAAATGCATCTGTTCTAGCTGTCTATCAGCTTCAGATTGAAATAAATCTTCAGATTTGACATTCTTAAAAGTTCCACTGTTAGTAAAATTATCTTCAGATTTAATCTTCATAGAAGTAAGATTGGGTCTGTCACCATTAGGACTAGCTGATCCTTTGCTCCTGTAGTTGAATGGATCAGCAAATTTGGTAGAATTCTGCAGACTTAGCTTATCGTCCTCTTTGTGGTGATAGTTCAGTTTCTTAGGAGAATTTGAGGTAGAAGAATCAAGCTTAGCACTCTCTTTGATAGTTTTTGGATCTGCTCTATTGTTTATAAGCTCTGTAATGTCCTGTGGGCCTTTGCTTTCGATCTTTGAAAGAGGCTTTGTGTCTTTTTCTTCGTTTGGTTTTTCGAGAGAGCTTATAAAAGTTGAACTGATTGTTCCTGAGAAGTCTGTTAGATTAGGAATATTGTCAAAAGGAGTCCTGCCCATTTCACTGATTGGGTGAAAGAATAAGGGACTGTCTGAGAAATTGGTTGAACTTCTACCATCTTCGCTATTACGCTTTGGTGATAAATCAGTAGCATCACCAAACTTCTCTTTTACTGCCTGGAAGACATCGTCTTTATTCGAAATCCCCTTTTGAGAATTTTCCTTGTTTTTAATAGCTTGTAGCTGCTTATCCTTTTCTTCTAGTTCTTTTCTCTCTTTTCTTTCTTTTTCAAACTTCTTAAAGATTCTGGTTAGATTAAATAATTCTCCAAATGGTGTTTTTTCACCAGACAAAGGTTCTTTCTCGAGCTGTTTCGATGGCTTTACTATTGGTTTGTTGATTCTAACATCGGCAGGATACATCTCTCTGGAATTAAAAAGACTGGGTTTTTTAATCTCAAGGGAATTCACAGGCCTTTTCTTCTCAGTAGGACCTTTTACGTCTGCTTTTTTGGTACTAGTAGAACTCTTCATCTTTGCCTTGTTGAAGTTTACACCGTGGAACTTTGGGATCCGAGTCTCCAAAGCATTGCTCATATAGTCAATCTTTTTGGAAAGATCCTCGATCTTCTTGAGCACCACTGCCATTGTATCAACATTGTACACCTTTTTACGATCTTCGTGCTCCTTTAAATTACTGTGGAGGAAGCCTTTCGTTTTGAGTATCTTGTAGTCAATAACTATGAGTCCTAGGACTATCACTGTTACCACCACTCCAACTGTTGCTGTAGAAATTAGTCTTTTCATGAAGTAAACAAAACATTTTTTTATTTATAATTATTCTGAAACAATGTTTCAAATTTCTCGATATTCTGAAACATATTCACATACTCTCACCTAGCAGGCTAGTAACTCTATTATAATTCGAGAACGAAGTACCAAACAAAGTTAAACCTGTAAATTTACAGCCTTTGGTACATGAAAATCACTAAATTGCACTGGTAGGTAAAAATAGGCCAAGCCAATCCGTTGTGAAACAACTATAAACAAAGAATCAAACATTGATCTTTTTGACATTAGCCATGGAAAGGTTCGGAGCATGTGTAAAAGTGAATAATGAGTACAAAATATCTGTACAGAGCAAGCACAATATAATAGATTGCAATATAGTCCAACCATTATAAAATTAAAATCCAATAAGACCTACTTTTAATAACTAATTTATATTAAAGTAAACTTAAAACATCTTTAAAGTAATCTAAAAACATAAAATTAGTGACAAGGAGATAATTATTTATCTTAATTTATTTAGTTTCTGATCTAATTCAATAGAAAGCAACTTTGCTTGGTTGTAAGCTTCACTTACATTCCCCCGTGGTGTAGTACACCACCCAATCTTAAATACAGGCTTATTTGTATCCAATTTAATAGCATTACTTACAAATCCAAATGAAGATATGACTGTGTCGTATGCTTTTGTTAAGCCGTTACAGAAATTAACGGTAAATAGTGATCCCTTTCTCTTAATATCTTGAATCTGTCTACTAAAAACGAGACTAAGACTACGAGAGCCTGTTTGATTCTCTAATTCCTCTTCTAACTTATTAAACATCCTCAATCTTCTAATTTCGCTTGGGTTTGTAGCTGATAATGAGTTATGCTCGGAATTAATCAGTTTTATGCTAACATCTTTCATTCCCAAAACATCCCGCATTACAGAATTTGTAAATTTGCCATTTAAAATGGTGGAGCGGGAAAGCACATCGACATTTCTTACCTGTTTTAGAGTATTTTTAATTTCCTCCGACAGCCCCAACTCAAAACTTCCAAACAAGAGTTTGACAAGATCCAATGCAACATTTCCCATACCAATAATAAGAACATTTTGTCCCAATTTTAGGCTCGTATCGCCAGCCATAATTCTTTCTATTACATTTGTAGCTTCTAGTAAATCTTTATTTTTATGGTATATTGGAAGACCACCCGAAGCCAAAACAAAAGCATCAAAATCTGCTTCGATCTCTTTGAAATTCTTTTCGTTTATTTCCACGTTCGAGATGACTTTGATTTTATCAGAAAGCAAGATTTTCTTAAAAACATCCAATTTTTTTGGAATTTGTGCATATTTATAGAGGCCTCCTATTGTATTGCTTTTCTCAAAGATTGTGACTTGATGGTTGTTTTGTGCTAAAAATTTAGCTGTGTACAAACCCGAGGGACCTGCTCCTATTATACAAACTCTCATACAAGGGAGTAGATAACAAGAAATAGTATGATACAAGAAATAGTATGGTATAAGAAATATTATGATACAAGAAATATTATGATACAAGAAATATTATGATAAGTCAATTTAAGACTAGCCTTATAGTATCAAACAATTTATATTTGGTGAGTGTTTGGAATAAAAATTATATTTTGAGAGTGTTTGGAATAAATTATATTTTGTAAGTGTTTGGGATAAAAATTATATTATTGGTAGTGTTTTATTACAATGTGATTGGCTTTTATGAAACTCTTTTCACAATCATACCTATCAAATCAAGTGTTTATTATTTGTAAACAAATGGGAATATAAAAAAGACAGGTTTGTTGTAAACATGAACACTCCAATCGAAAATACAATTTTTTTTATGGATTTTAAAAATAAAAAAAAAATGAAAGGCATGGAAAGAAATAATGAGAAAGAAGGATTGAAAGAGATAGTGGAACAAATAGATCCCAAGACGATTGATCGAGAATGCATGACGAATATATTAAGGAGCATAAAGGATGTGCGGAAGATCAACAAGCAGGAGATAGCAAAGTTCATAATATTCATGGCAGATTTCCCAGAGAGAAGCTGGAACTTAAAAGACATTATGGAGGCTCTGAAGACTAGCCTTTCAGAAATCAACTGGAGAGACGTGTACTCGTGCTTTCTTGAGGAGGACTTTAATATTTGGTCTTTAGATTCTCTGTATCTGATTATTGATTGCTGGGTTTACATTAGTGGGATAATCACAGTCCCATACGAATTGTTCTTTAAAAAGTGGAAGAATTCCAGAGCTCAAATATATTTTCTCAGGCTGATTATTGACAGTGATGAGAAAAGGACACAGCTGTATTCGAATGTATTCTTTAAAAAGATAGTCAAGCTTGAGGAGACAAGAAATTCCCGATTCAAAAACGTGCTGAGCTACGAAAGCAATTTTAATTGTGTAGAATTATTTGAGTGTATCAAATCTCTCGACTCCCTGGTACTGATAGAACAGATAGCAAAGAAGTCTTTGGAATGGTGCATAGCAGGCCTTTCATATGTGCAGCCATCCTTTGAGAAGATTTTTGATGAGATTCTAATAAGCTTTATGAGGTCTTCGTCTAACAATTTTATATTCTACGTTCTATTCCGGGACAACCCGAAGACTGTTTTAAAGAGAGTACACAAATGCTTATCCCATGGAATATCACTGTCCAAGGTTTTGGACATTGTTCTAGAGCAGAAGATGTTGCCCTTTATCAGTGACAACTTAGATCCACCAGACACCTGCTTAGATATTCTGGTACTGAGTTCCAAAAGAGACCATTTGAATCTTAATATTTGGCTAACAAACAATATTTCCTCGAAGAGAGATGCGTTTGTGAGGATCCTGATAGAATATATGGAGCACAAGATAAAGATACTGACACAAGCTCAGAAGGAGAGCTCTGCAGAGAAGCCTCCAGACATCGGGGGAGACAAAAGACAGAGCTTCCTTGACAAGAATCCCAAGAGTGAAAATGTGATGATAGATAAATTGTTTCCACTGACGGTAGAATCGATGCTAGTTTTCGTAAAAGCTATAGAGCAATATCAGAAGTATCTTGGCTTCGACACAGTTTCCCATTTCAATATTTTCAAGAAAAAGGTCCCACAAGTTATCAAAATTAAGAAAGGAATAGAAAGCAATGTAGACGAGCAAGCAAGCACATTTATATCCTCTGTGGTGAATTCCCAAATGAGTATCAAAGAAGGAGTAGACCAGATTGTGGATATGCAGAAGGGAGACGTAAGCTCGAAGGAGCTGACTTACAAAATATTTTCCACTCTTGTGGACAACTACACCGCTCTTTTCAAGCTACCAAATTCTGATATATTAGCCAAGTTTTACGGGGAGCTAATCAAGAACAAGATTATTCCCAAGCCATATTTGAAGGTAGCTTTGAGTTTTATAAAGAAGTCTTTGGTGTATCCCGAGAGTGAAAGAGAGTTTTTATTTGCTTTCAAATGTCTAGAAGTTTTTATTACAACCTGTCCGAAGTTTCTAGCGGAGGTAGAAGAGATAGAAGTAGTGAGATCCAATTTATTGAAGAAAGATTTAATTCTAGTAGACGAAAATTTTTATACAAAACTGACACCTTTAGAATTCTTCAAACAATCTTTCAAAGATAAAGTACAAAAGGATTTAAATTTACAAAAGGATTTAAATTTACAAAAGGATTTAAATTTAGAAGCTTTCAAAGGAGAGGCTTCTCCAGCTTTAATTCAATATTTAATTCGAACAATTTACAATGAAGATGTTAGCAAGGTCTTTTTGGTGGTGGACAGTTTAGATAAGAATTCTAAAAAGAGCTTTATTTTTGAGTGTTTGAATGTGCTGAGAGTTCTTTTGAACTTCCAGATTGAGAAAGAATTGGAATTTTCGAGGAATCTTGGGCTTGTTTTAGGAAAACTTACGCTTGCTCAGAACAAAATTTTGACTTTGGAAATTTTTGATTTCAAAAGCTTTTTAATAAGCGCGATAGAATGCCGAAGAATTCTTCTTGGGGTGAGCTTTGTGTGCCAGTTCCTCAGGCAGGGGAAGGAGGGGATGGTGTTCATCCCGAACAATCCCTGGCTGATGTCGATTCTCAACCTGCTGGCTGAACTCCACACATGCACACTGAAACCAGTAAGGAAGGAAATCGAAGGGACCTTTGCACACTTCAGTCTGCAGCTAGAGCCAAAGGCTATCAAGAGCTTTAAGTTCAAAACTAAAGACTATCTTTCGGAGTATATTCTAGAGATGGAGGATCCAATAATGAGACATGTGGTGTCTCTAGCTTTAGACTTCAGTGTCAGAGAGATCTCAGAGATTATAATAGAGAAATCGTGTGAGATTGCTACCAAGACAGGAATAGTCCTCTTCAAAACAATTGTAGTAGAGAAAGGCAATGAGTACGTCGTTTTCAGGAATCTTCTGATCAACCTTACTAAGAGTTTATGCTACATGTCAGCCCAGGAGCCAATGAGAGCTTGCATGTCTGGGAATATTTCCTACTTCCTGAAGCTGTCTGCTCTGGAGCTGGCTCCTGAGGAAATCTACAACATCGTTTCTGAGAACCAGAATCTCTGCTGCCAGCTTATCCAACGAGCTGGCGTCTCGAAGGTTGGAGATTGCATAAGTGAGTATTTCAAGAACATAGAAGTGAGCAATGGCAAGTATTCCGAGATCAATCTGGATCTCTTGGAGAATACTACACACATAGAAAAGTTCACAATCAAAACTATAGAACCCAGTGAATACCAGGACCTGAAGTCTCACTTTCTCCAGATCAGTAGACGGAGGGTGGTGGAGAACAACGACTTCGTGTCTGAGGAGTGGCACTATCTGCTGGGGTCCAACGGAAAGGAAGAGTTCAGGAGAATCAAAGCTCATATTCTTCAGAGGGAAGATGTAGATGGAGAATGCATAAAACTCTGCAAGTACATTACAGGCCATCTGATCAAAACCAACACGTCCACAGATTTTCTTTTCAAAGTCCTCAAAGAAATTTTCAAGATGTCTTTTAAGACCCAGAAAGAAGTTCTTGGCTGGCTGATTTATTCAAACGACCCCCGTAGATTTAGCATAAACTTTGTAAGCAAATTCATCGAGCACAGGCTGCTGAACATTGTAGAGTACGACCAAGCCCTGTCTCGGAACATCTCCCCAGAGACGAACCTAGATTTTGTTTTGAATCTGCTGACCAATCTGATGACTAGCAATGTCCAAATTTGTACTGTCTACGATTTCATAGCCACTTTAGAAGCTTTGGCTAATTATTCCGAGGAGAGCAAGGTTTATGATTTCTTCCAGAAGATAAGCAAGCTTATGATGATCTTTGATAATGCTGATACTTTGGAGTTCGATGATATAATCAAATCAGAGAGATACAACATTTTCTCAGAGAATGTGACTAGCCTTACTAAGAATATTTCTTCTACAAATTCCTTCAGGGGGGCCTTCAAAGCTTCCTGGGAGCATTTCATCAGACACCACAAAGTCCCCACAGAGTACTGCTACTACAAGATAGACCTAGTCCCCCTCCTCATCAATACACGCCCCGATTTGTATATAAAAGACTCTCTGGAGATCCTTCTGGATGCTTACAGGAGGAAGAACTATCTCTTTATAAAATTCTACACACGATTTGTTAAAAAGCTGATCGATGTCCTGGAAGACACCCCAGAAAATAAAAATATCATTTTCCACCTGGTCGCCCTTCTGTGCCCCTCCAACATCCCGTTCTTTGCTACAGGATTTCTAGACATAATCTGCCACAGCTACTTCCACTCCACAGAATCCTATGCAGATTTCGAATTCTTCTTTGATGTCTCTCTGGAGGTGTTAGAGGTTTTAAAGCACTCTGAGGATTTCCTGTACCCTGCCACTGCTTTCTTCTCTCTCTTGAAGGAAAACAAAGCTTTCATTAGGCTCTATGGAATCTACCTCAGCTTCCTCTGTCCTTACAAATACGCCCATCTCAAGAATATCTTCAACCAGTACAGAGACAATATCCATTTCTTGGATGACCAGAATGATTACTTCAGAGTCAGGAGAATGCTCCAGAGCAACATGATTGGCATCAAAGAATTCTATGCCAAGCCTTACTTCATCTTCTATCTCGTGGACAATCTTAATGAGAAGAACATTGTCTCTATGTATACTTTCAATAACATCAGAACCCTTTTGAATGAGAAAAAAGATATTAAGAGGATAATTGCTTTACTGTGGATTTATTCTACAGCGGAGAACCCCCCAACAGCTTTGAATCTCTATTTCGAAGAACTTAAGTCTTACGAATGGGTAAACAAGATTATAGAATCGTTTGAATCTAAATTTAATAAATGATTTGTAATAAATAAGAATTTCACTATAAAAATTATTTTTACATTGAAAAATTGGGTTTTCACAATATAATTTTTAAAAATTGTTTATTTATGCATCCACCCCCTTCTTTTATGGAAAAATCTAATAAAAACGATGAAATTATTAGACAAATTTTGGATGAGAAATCTCTCGTATCTCTCAACAATCTCAAACATATAAACAAAGAAAAAGGAAACAAACTGCAGGATCTTTTGCTTCAGCACTTTCAAAAAGTTTATAGATTAATTCCGTACGAAGAATATTGTAAAATTGTAGATGAACTAGAAAAGGATAGTAGAAATTCAGAAATTAGAATCAAAAGGAAGAGCAACTTATATGATCTTGCAGAGATCGAATAATAATTAAAATAATTAATTAATTAATCTTGAAAAAAATTATGCAGTTAAAATAATTAAGGTGGACAAAATTATGCAGTTAAAATAATTAATCTTGAAAAAATTATGCAGTTAAAATAATTAAGGTGGACAAAATTATGCAGTTAAAATTGTAAATGTAGACTATTTGTAATTGTGGATATGGCTCACATAAATCCATATAACTGTATATATATGTGTATTCTAACTGCTGAGGGAGAAGCACCATTGAAGAATTTGATTCACTTTATCAATGACAGGTGGCAGGTGCATCTGCAACAAAGATATTAATGCTTATGTATTTCAGAATTTTTCATCAAAAACATTTGATGATATCTAAATTCTTTAGATATTTAAAAACAAAATCAATGCCTTTGTGCTTTATTCATGCTTCTATGCATTTTTAATATTTAAATTTTAAGATTTTCTCCCCCATAAATGTTTGATAAAAATTTAAATTCTGTAGAGATTGAGAAAATGATTCTTCAATACTGGAAAGACAACGATTGCTTCAATAAAAGCAACCTTCTTAGTGAAAACAGAGAAAGATTTACTTTCTACGATGGTCCTCCTTTTGCTACTGGTCTACCACACTATGGCCACATTCTCAGTGGAACTATCAAGGATGTGGTGACTCGTTACAAATATCAGCATGGTTTCCATGTAGATAGAAGGTTTGGATGGGATTGCCATGGTCTCCCTGTGGAGTACGAGATTGACAAGACACATGGCATCACCAACAGAGATCATATTCTAGAAATGGGAATAGACAAGTACAATGCTCTTTGTAGATCTATTGTGATGAAATACAGCTCAGAATGGAAGTCCACAGTAGAAAAGATGGGGAGATGGGTAGATTTCGACAAAGGCTACAAAACAATGGACATGTCTTTTATGAACAGTGTTTGGTATATTTTCAAGCAGCTTTATTCTAAAGATTATGTCTACAGAGGATATAAAGTTATGCCTTTTTCTACTGGTTGTCTTACTCCTCTTAGTAACTTCGAAGCCAATCAAAACTATAAGAATACTTTAGATCCTTCTATTGTTCTAGCCTTTGATCTATCTGTAGAAGGTTTAAAGGAGTCTCCAATTAAAGAAGTATGTTTGGATGAAGGTATATCTAAGGATCTTAGTGTTTCTATGTTGGTGTGGACTACCACACCTTGGACTCTGCCTTCGAATTGTGGTTTGATAGTAAATGAGTCTTTTGAATATGCTCTCTTTGAAATGAAAGGAAAGGCTTTTATAATGTTAGAGAGTAGAATTCCTGAATATTTTACGGATTTTAAGATTATTAAGAAGATAGCAGGAAAGGATCTAGTAGGACTAGAATACAAACAACCCTTTGCATACTACGAGCATTTGAGGCAATCTGGATACTTTAGGATACTTTCTGGAGATTTTGTAACAGACAGTGATGGTACTGGAGTAGTACACTGTGCTCCAGGGTTTGGTGAAGAGGACTACAATGTGTTTGTAAAGCACGGGCTTATCAGAAGAAATGATCTTGTTCCTTGTCCGATTGATGAGAATGGGAAATTTACCAGTGAGGTTCCAGATTACGCAGGGATGTATATTAAAGAAGCAGACAGTCTGATTGTAAAGGCTCTCGGGGAGAAGGTCCTGCGAAATGAGAAGAAGCATCACAACTACCCTTACTGTTGGAGATCTGATACCCCTCTTGTTTACAAGCTAGTACCAAACTGGTTTGTACGTGTCTCTGACAGTATTGATAAATTGCTAGAAAATAATGAGAAGATAAATTGGGTACCAAAAGACATTAAGTACAAGAAGTTCCACAACTGGCTTGCAGATGCCAAAGATTGGTCGATCTCTAGAAATAGATTTTGGGGTACTCCGATACCTCTGTGGACCAATGAAGATTTCTCAGTAGTCCACTGTGTAGGATCTTTCCAGGAATTAGAAGAGCTCAGTGGGAGAAAGATTACTGATATCCACAGAGAATTTATAGATGATATAGAGATTGTGGTAGATGGAGAAGTCCTGAGAAGAATCCCAGAAGTGTTCGATTGTTGGTTTGAGAGTGGGAGTATGCCATACGCCCAGAACAATTGGCCATTCTGTCTCCAGGAAGAAAAAGATGGAAAAGAGGAAAAATTTAATTTTGAAGGGGTAAAAAGAGAAATCAAAGATTATGTTCTGGAAAACTTCCCAGCAGATTTTATAGGAGAAGGAATAGACCAAACAAGGGGGTGGTTTTATACTCTACATGTAATTTCTACACTGCTCTTCAATAAGCCAGCTTTTAAGAATGTGGTTGTAAATGGAATAGTTCTAGCAGACGATGGGCAGAAAATGAGCAAGAAGAAGAAAAACTATCCCAGTCCAGATTTAATATTCGATGAATTTGGAGCAGACAGTCTCCGAACGTATTTAATTTCTAGTCCGGTGGTTGAAGCAGAAGATTTAAAATTTAAGAAAGAAGGTGTAAAAGATATTCTGAAGACTTTAATAATTCCTTGGAACAATTCTCTGTTGTTCTATATAAATTCTAGACATAGCAATTATAGCAATTCCACCAATTATAGCAATTCCACAGTTTACAACCCTTTAGTATTAGATGATTGGATTAAGAATTCTTTTAATTCTTTTTTAGAGAAAGTTACAGAGACTATGGAGAAATACGAA
>SBJO01000016.1:16213-35908 GCA_015832245.1 Nosema granulosis
AATTTCTTTACTCTTTTTGCTGTAGCTCATTTTCTTTGGGAATTTTATTCCTTCTGAATTTTTAAAGTAGATTTTCTCAATTGGCTGTATCTTTTTACCATCTCTGTTTTTTGCTGTAAATCCTGAGACTTCACAAACTTCAAAGCCATGTAGCTTGGCTATTAGTTTGGATAATTCTTCCTCTAAATCTTCTTCTCTAACATTGAATGAATAGAATCTATCGAACATTACAGCAATACTTGTAGCTGTTTTCATAGCAGTAATGTTGTATTTGGACTCTTCTAAATCTATATCAAGGATAGAAAGAGGATTGTTGATATCCTCATCTCTCTTCTTCTTCTTATAAGCACTGGGTTGCTCCTTCCCGAATTTTGTAAAGGTTAGAGTACTCTTCTGGTCTGAGAAATGCTTAAAGAAGGTTTCAAGCTTGTTTTCATCTATCTCTAAATCATAGAGATCTATAATAATGTCCATAGGGGTTAGTAGTAATCATGTTTATGCATAGCATTATTCGTTTTATGCATGGTATTGTTTGTTTTATGCATGGTAATATTTCATTTTATGCATGATAATATTTCATTTTATGCATAGAATTGTTTGTTTTATGCATAGTAATATTTCATTTTATGCATAGTAATATTTCATTTTATGCATGGTAATATTTTATTTTATGCATAGTAATATTCTTTTTTTGCTTACTATCTTTTTATGAATAGTATTGTTTTATGCATGGTAATATTTAATTTTATGCATAGAATTGTTTGTTTTATGCATAGTAATATTTCATTTTATGCATGGTAATATTTCATTTTATGCATAGTAATATTCTTTTTTTGCTTACTATCTTTTTATGAATAGTATTGTTTTATGCATGGTAATATTTGTTTAATGCATAGTAATATTTCATTTTATGCATGATAATATTTCATTTTATGCATAGTAATATTCTTTTTTTGCTTACTATCTTTTTATGAATAGTATGCCTTTTAAAAATATTATTTATTAGTTTCTATTAAGTTATATCAAGTTTGGGGAGAATGTTCATAGACATTAATTCTTGAAAAAGAAGTTTACAAGCATATGGAAGTCTAATTGGCGTAGGATTGCTATTATTACACATATTACAACCTGCTTTGTAAACTAGAATACCACAATCCCTACAAACAAAAGTATCAAAGGCATCAGAAGACTCCATCAGTCTCTCTGTGATCAAAGCAGATGCACCATATCCTATAAGACAGTCTCTCTCCATTTCTCCCAATCTCAGCCCTCCGTCTCTAGATCTACCTTCAGTAGGTTGGCGTGTGAGGATGGCTCTAGGTCCTCTGGCTCTCATGTGAATCTTATCTGCTACCATATGCTTTAATCTCTGGTAAAAAACAGGTCCATAGAAAATGTATGCTTGTAGAGGCTCACCTGAAGTCCCACTGTAAAAGAAATCCTTTCCTCCGTAGTTGAATCCATTCTTTACAAGAGTCTCACAGGCCAAGTCTACTTCATTCTTTTTAAACACTGTGCTGTCTGAAATCTTTCCTTCTAATAAACCTGCTTTTCCAGTAAGCAATTCGATAATTTTACCAACTGTCATTCTTGAAGGGAAACCATGTGGATTCATAATAATGTCGGGGACTATTCCTTGCTCTGAAAATGGCATGTCTATTTGTGGGACAATCAAGCCTACCACTCCCTTCTGACCATGTCTACTACTAAATTTATCTCCAATCTCCGGTACTCTTGTCTGGCGCAGTGTAACTTTTACAAGCGTATGGTCTTCACTCTTTGTAATTAGAACCCGATCTATGTAAGAAGGATTCCCTTTGTGCTTCTCTCCAGTAAATTTAAAACCACCTTCACAAGGAGACATTTTGTTAATAAAAACTGTGCCATCCTTGAGGAGCTCTCCAGGCATTCCTATGCCATCACAATCAAGCACTGGGTTGTTTTCATCTGCCATCAGAATATCAGATCTATTATCTGAGTATCTTTTTAGAGAACAACTAAATGTCTTGTAGACTTCTGTTCTGGCAAATCCTCGATCCAGAGAGTTTTTATTTATTACCAGAGCATCTTCAATGTCATAGCCTGAATAGCTCATCACTGCTACCATTGCATCCTGTCCTGCTGGTATGTTGTTATAATCTGTTATATTTAATATGTGAGAAGTTGTCAGTGGCCTATGTGGAGAACAAAGCTGTAGAATTACTCCATCGTACCTCTTTTTTGAATTTAAAGCTATATAGCCTATTGCTTGCTTCCCCATCGCACATTGATACGTATTTCTTGGACTTTGGTTATGGTTTGGGAATGGAATCAGACCTGCCACATAGCCCAACACAGCAAAATCTGCTATCTCCATGTGTGTCGTATCCTTTGTAATATCTTCTGGGTGTATTGCCACGAGTGTATCATTCTCCTCATTGGCATCTACATATTCAATCTTTCCATCTTGGATTAAATCATCAAAGGTTTTGTATTTTAAATCTAAATCTGTAATTATGTCCTGATATTGAATGATTCCACCTTCTGAAATCTTTCTTTTGTGCTCTTCAGTAACAATCAAAAGAGGTCTACAAACTCGACCATTATCAGCTGCTATATTAATACTCCTCAAATCGTCATCAATGTAGATAGAAACATATTTATCAACACATCCTCTCCTTCTATAATCCCTAAAACTTCTTACCAGCTCTATACCATTCTTAGCTATCCCGAATAAATCTCCATTGACAAAAACAGTGTGTTGATCCTCTTTGTGCATCTCTGATCCGTATATTAAATTGGTTTCTATTACTCCCAGACGTATAAGTATGCTGTGAATTGGTTCTAAAATTGAATCCGTTGTAATTTCAGCTAACAAAGCCAGGTTCTTAACCAACCCACAAGATTCTCCTTCCGGGGTGTCTGCAGGACACAACATTCCCCATGAAGAAGTATGTAGAGCACGTGGACCACTGACTTTTCTTGTTTTCTCAAAATGTGAACAGACTTTACTCATCATTCCCACTGCGCAGATGTATGAATGTCTCGTTAGGACCTGTGTAACTCCACTCCTTTCCATTCTGAAACGTTTAAGGTACCAATTTCCAGTAGAAATAGCTCTTGATAGACTTGAAGTAACAATGTTGGTTTGGAGATTGAAAAAGGTAAGAGCATCGAACTCTTGTGCTCTCGATCGCTTGCTTAGAATTTTATCAATCGATCTCTTTAGCTCCCAATTAAATTTCTTAAAAGTGTCTTCGAATAGAATCGAAATAAGCTGACCTGCCAGCTCAAAACGCTTGTTACCCATAAAATCTTTATCTTCCTCGTCGATGATATTCTTCTGGGTCAAAACCAACCTTCTAACCATCAAACAGATAACTATAGATTTATTACGAAGATCTGTTCCATAGTATTGTATATTTGGCAAAACTTTCTCAACTAGAATATTTCTAACTTCTTCTATTTTGTTGTCATCTGGTTTGAGTTTAACAAACCCAGAAAGGTATCTTAAAGCTTGTTCTTCTGTGTAGATTCCCAGCTTATTGGTCTCTTCAAAGCTCAAAGAAATAATATCTGCAAATTCCTTTCCTATGCTTTTTACAATCTCTCTATCTCCTACCATCCCACAAGCCTTTATCACTGCTATTACTGGTACTTCATCTGCAAATACAGAATTTTTAATATAGAAACAATCATTTTTACTTGTCACACATGTCTTGCTTTTTTGTTCATGCGTAGAGGAAGTTACAGATGAATAATATCCTTTAGGACCATTTTCTATAATAATTCTATTCTTAGCAAGCTGCTCTTGAATCAGTATTACTCTTTCTATTCCTTTAATAACAAAATATCCTCCAATATCATATGGACATTCTTGTGTCTTAAACAATAAAGCATCTCTGGCCTCGTCGCTTAGTCTTTTATCTCCTTCATGCTGTCCTAAATAACATCGATTGCTCTTCAGCATAATAGGAAGTTTTCCCAAAAAAACATCTTTCTTTCTCACAATTTGTCTGTTTCGTACATACTCAATGTCTACGTATATGTTGCTAGCATAGGTAATATCCCTTTGTCTACATTCCACAGGATAAACACTGTGCTTAATCATATTCTCCTCGATGCTTGGCATTCCAACTCTTACATCTGTGTACTTCAAGTAGAACATATGATCAATATCAGAGTCTACAATATCATTGGCTTGGACAATATTGACAATGTCATGCTCTATAAAATAATTGAAGGATTCAATATGTTGTCTAGCTAATCCTTTGTCTCTGAAAAAAAGTTTAACAAGATTTACGCTGTTGGATTTTGTCATAATTGGGGAATGGAGAAATATTTTTTAATTGAAAAATTTTAAGTTCTGTTTTGTAAGCCATGGATTAATAAAATGAAGTACAAAAATTTTCTCAAAGACTGTAAGCAAGCCTTTTCACGCATATAATATATAGTAGCCGTCTGTGTGTTGTTTTAATTATTGCATAAACTAAGGGAACAGCTTCCGTGGCGCAATGGTTAGCGCGTTCGGCTGTTAACCGAAAGGTTGGGTGTTCGAGTCTCCCCGGGAGCGTTTTTTTACAATTTCGTAGGTGTAAACACTATATTGTTTTGAAGAATAACTGCAGATTTATTATTATTTTTTAAAATATACATATAAACGTTGAGAACATAAATTTTTAGCCATTTTTCTTTTAAATAAAATATTCTTCATTTATCACTAGGCATTAACAAAGAAGTGAGTAAAATGGACATAGATGGTAATCTATGGTTAAAATATATTTGTGGGTTTTGATATAAAATATACTGCAAACCTTTTACTTAAAATACTTTTTTCATAGCAACTAACTTTATACTTATTAAAACAAGTCAATTTTACATCCCTAATAAAGGCACCCTTTTATTAAGACTACTTTTATAAAGAAAATACTACGAGTTTCAAAATTTCAACTGATTATGTAAATAAAAAACGAGAAAGTAAGTGACATTAAAAGACAAGATGGATGTTGTGAGATCCAATTCGAATTCAAAATAAGGGTAAAATAAATATTTTGGCTTTGTGATAATAACATTGAACAACTAATCTAGCAGATGCTTATACACAATATGTATGTTCTTATGTAGTATGAAATCCTATATATTGAGAGATTTCTTAACCAGCGAGAATTGGTAAAAGCAGCAGTTAAGATAATAAATTATAACGAATGGTATTATAAGTATGATTGATTACTTGTAAAAGTTTTGAGAGAAATTATACTTTGAGAGTGTTATCAAGTGATCTTATTCAGTTTTAAATTCTTAAACGTAAAGAAAGCAGATTATAGATCTTAAATGTAATTGATATTTTGTGTATCATAGCTAAAATCAACGAATATAACTATTAAGATAACAGAGAGTCGAATCAAAGAGCATTAATATTCGATAATTTTTAATAAATTCCTTAATTTGTGTTTTTTTTTGTCAAGTAACATAGTTTTCTTAATAGGACCTCCTCTAGATAAGATCATATTTTGTATGGAACCAAGGATATCTTATTAAAAAGGTTGCACACCACAAAAATATTCCAAATAACAGGTTATAGAAATTAATAAAAAATAATTAAAATAATTTAATGTCGATATAAATTCCTTTGGGACTACAAAAAAATCGACTTTCATTAAGTCTTTGAGAATTTTTTTCTTAATATGGACATTAAACGAGTCTGCACATGAGGGATCCTTTATTAATAGCGGAGAGAAAAGATTAAGCATGTCATCTAAATTAGTTTTAGATGTCTCGGATATCTCATCTACTCCTCTAAACAATTTAAATATTTTAAGAAAGAATGATCTGTGGTTTTCACTCATTATGAAGGGAACTCTGCTAATTATTTCCTTCATTCTTTCTTGTACGTTGTCTTTGTAGGCGTACAAAAGCAAAAGCTGAACATCTTTTGGAAGATGGTAGTTTAGATGCACCTTACAGTACATCTTCAGTGCAGCAGCTAAAACATATGGGTCTACTTTTTCATAGGTGATACCCAACCCTGAAGACATGGCCGTAAAGATCACCTCTACCTTCTCTTTTGAGATTTCCCGGTAGAAAAGCTTATTTTTATTACCATTTTTTATCAGAATTTCAACGACTTTTATTACATCTTTACTCATGCCAGGAGATTTATCCCATACAGCAGAGCAGCATTCAAATATACTATATAAGTAATCAATGATATCATCGTACCATTTGTCTTTCGTTTCCATCCTAACCACCTTCAAGCACTCCTTTCTCAGAAGTTCCATTTCTCCCATGTTTAGGTTTTCATAGTGAATAATTCCTTTCTCACTCATTATAAAATTTCAAAAAACACGTCCTTTTATATTTGTTATAACGAATCATGTTTCTATGTTTCAATGCATCCTCTGGTTTTCATTAATAAAACATACTTGTTGAGCATTAAACTAATAAAAATATTTATTAGATCTATTTATTAGTTTTTATGCATAGTATAGAGTAAGAACCCAATACAAGACACATCAGGAATAAAAATTAACCAAACAGGTGTAGAAATTTCTTCGTGCTATTCTAGTTCTAAGCAGCAATTGTCCTATTGAAATAAGCTTATTAGATCTTTATTACCATTTAAGAAGTGTTCTGGTAATTATTGCCATTAGAGCCAATCCACCCAAGTAAGATCCTCTTTTATTAGATAGAACTTTGATCTCATTGTATGTATATATTCCTAAATTTCATTTATTACTTCCTCTGAGATCATTATACTCTATATTGTCAGAAAATTGCCCAGAAAAGCCACCATAAATTTGTACTGCCTGAAACAAAAGGAGATTAAAAGTTTAGATATTTATTGAAGATATTCTTAGCGTCTTCTTCATAAATGCTCTTAATTATACATATTTTATTGATCGTAATTTGATTAGAAGATTATACACAAATGATTGATAATTTTATTTGATTTAACACGAGAATCAAATTAACTGGTTAAAATATAAAACTACAAACAAATCGTGTGTATTCTATGCACACCTTATTAGGTGTTGTCTTAAAATGAAACGTTTTACGTTCAAAAGAAGGGCTTTTTAATTTAAAAAGGCCAAATTAAATGTTTTAAAAAGACTGACTAGAGAATTGGTTGCATGTTTTTGTCAATTAGAAAGAGACCTTGTACTGCTCACGTAATGTCTAGTTAATCTATGGAAAATCAGATGGTAGACTATATTTTATTTAAGCCTTAATTAATTATTAAAAAGCATTTTCACATATGATTATATTTACCACTTAATTTAATGTTAAGAGTAGACTTTAAACCAGCTGATAGAACACGATTTGATAACCTTCTCTAAATTTTCATTTAAGGATTTTATTCTTTTATAGAAAGGATGGCTAAGCTACCTTACAAGGACGTATAGAAATAGTATTAACTATTTTTTAAAAAAGAAGTTTTTATTGTTAAAAATGGTATTTATAGAAATATTTTAAAATTATTTTTATAGTTTAAAATATTCTAAATATACGTATTATACATATTTCTAAATATACATCTATTACGGAACAAAAAACCATTTTGACTATTGAGAAATTAACTTTAATCAATCTTAAAGTATTAGTTTCTTTTTATAGCACCGAAAAATTCTGCCCTCAGGATCTTTTAGTAATAAAGAGAAGAATATATCTAAAATTTCAAATAAATTTAACTTAGAAACCTCAAACCTCATTTGTATTCACTTCTAAACATCTAGAGAAATTAAATCTGTGGTATCTCTAACAATACTTTCTTGATTTCTACGTTTGATTTGCCTCTGTAGACATATAGAAGAGGATCACTTTTTGTGGGATAGTAGTCGAAGTGCACTTACAGGATATCTTCTGGTATGTAAGGACTATGTTTTCATATGGGTGTCAAAAGACATAGATCCTGAGATATCCCTAACTTTTATACATCTTTTTGGGTAATATAAGTTTTATTACATATACCAAAGTAGTATTAAAAAAGACTGGATAGACAATCCAAAAGGTCTTTAAAACAATTTATCTCGGCATTCCTATTTAAATCCCCCAGACACTCTGTTCTTAGGATTTTTTAAAGCTCTCTCAGAGTTTCGTAGAAGATTTTATCTTCTATATTATTCACCGTTTGACATAGCCTCGGAAGATCTCCTTTTAAATTCACTTTAGGATCTTTTAGTAGAATGGCTTAGATTTAGTATAATTGTTTATTAAAATCTTAGATTTTAGCTCTTAACAAAACATAATTGATATACAATACCATAAGTTTATCAAATAAATCATTGCCAGTTCATCCCTTAAATATTATAAATTCCTTTGGGACCACAAAGAAATCAACTTTCATTAAGTCTTTGAGAATTGTTTTCTTGATATGGACATTAAAAGAGCCTAACACAATGCAGTCTTCTTCCTTAATAGCAGAGGAAAAGGTCAAGGATGGCATCTAAATTGGTTTTAGATGTCTCTGACAAATCATCTCCCCTGTAAATAATTGAACATTTTAAGAAGGATCTGTGGTTTTCAATAATTATGAAAGTCACTCTGTATATTTTTATTCTTACTTTCTTGTACATTGTCTCCGTAAGCGTACAGAAGCAAAAGCTGAATATCTTTCAGAAGATAGTAGTTTAGATGCACCTTACAGTACATCGTCAGAACATATGGGTCTACCTTTTCATAGGTGATACCCAACCCTGAAGACATGGCCGTAAAGATTACCTCTACCTTCTCTTTTGAGATTTACCGGTAGAAAAGCTTATTTTTATTACCATTTTTATCAGAATTTCAACGACTTTTATTACATCTTTACTCATGCCAGGAGATTTATCCCATACAGCAGAGCAGCTTTCAAATATACTATGTCATAATAAAGGTAACGAGTTTATTGAGGAATCCACCCCTCCGATGGAGTGGTTTCTTATATAGTTTTGTCGCGAAATGTTCCCGACAAATTGATTTTAACTGTCATCTGTCAATCGGTATTAGATATCACGTAGCAGCCGTCAGCTGGCTACGACATACTATATTGTTATATATTATCAGATAAGGGTATTTATTTAAAAATATATTTATATGAGTTGGAGGGAAATACATCTCATAACATATATAAATAATCAATGATATCATCGTACCATTTGTCTTTCGTTTCCATTCTTATAACCTTCAAGCACTCTTTTCTTAGAAATTCCATTTCTCCAATTTTTAGATTTTTATAGTAGACAGTTTCTTTCTCACTCATTATAAAATTTCGAAAAACATGTCCTTTTATACATTATTTGTTAAACCTGGGCTGAAAAATTGACGTTACTCATTAATTTCAAAAAACCCCAGTCATTATTATTAACAAAATTTAGAAGAATACGTTATTTGTTTAGAAAAAAATTATTACCACTAACTACAACGAACAATTGATTTCAAAAAATCATCTTTTGAAAATTTACTAGAGGCTAACAAAACATTGGAGATTGTTAATGACAACTTAGGTGTGTTCCAAGTTCATTAATTATGATATTGGAGGGACTTTAAAATTACTTTTATTCTCAGACGCATTCTGAAAATTTTAAAAGAATAGATTAACAAAAAAGCTTAGAAAATGTGTGTTCTCCCGTAGATATTTTGACAAAAATCATATAAATTCTCGTATCTTCAATATTTCTTTAAATAAGCTACAATATCAGCCTTAACAAACTTTATTGAAAAATATACAGGGAAGACGATTATAGGCGAATCAGCTTGTAAAAAAAGATTCAGGGCATCTACATAAAAAAATCAGGGATCTTAGAGATGTTAAGAGATAAATAAATTTATCTTCTGTTTGACGAAACCAAGGATGTAAATGTAAGGTTTTTCATTAAAATCATGGGTGGAGTATGTAACGATGAAAGCCCCTATAGTCTAGTAGTAGAACACCGGATTCGAATCACGGCCAGGCGGTTTATTTACATTTCTCTGTAGATGAGGTATAATGCAAGGCTTCGATCGTTGTCAGAAGGTCTTGCATGTAAGAACGATTAATTACTATTTACCCTTGAAACTAGGTCCTAGGGTATTGCTTTAGTTGATTTGCAAGTCTTGTAGTTTAATGATAAAATACTTCTGACATAAGGAAGAGATGTGGGTTTGAATCCCAAACCAAGACACTTTCACTAGGCGAGTGAAAGATACACAGGGGAAAAGACAGACATGGACGAGTACCCCTAAGGATATTCCTTTCAGATGCTGTACACACTGCTGAGCTCGGTGGGCGTTCCTTGATCCAATGTATACGTTGGTAGTGTAAGGAGTGTGATACTACAAATATATTAGGGATTACAATATGCTGTGAACTCTGTTGTCCCCGCTTTGTGTTGATGTCACGCCCGTTAAGAGGAGCTTCTGCGACTCCTAGCTATGGACTAGGATGTTGTCTGTCTGGTGGTGCTTGGCGCCTGGAAACAAAGTCACCTGAGATATAGTCGCGCTTGTTGCGCAAGAGGTCATAATGGTAGGATGAGTTTTAGTGAGTAAGAATCTCACAGTATTTGATGTGAAAGCGATCGCAGAAGCACACATTTATGTCTCTATGTAAATTTCTCCCCACCTAGACTTAAAAAAAGTATGCAACAATGTTTTTAAAGGAGAAATATTTGCTTTTCACAGTTGAGCTAGAAAAAACAAATAATTAAACAGTTGGTCATGCCTTCATTGATTTTATAAGTGAACTTTATGGAGGATCACCTGCCTTCAAAATTTTTCTTTTTTTTACTTCTGATGCTACTGCATATAAATGCATTAAAAGCAAACACCTTGAAAATATATTGCCTGAATCTAAAACACGTTACCTGGTTGTCCCATAGACTGTGAGAAAAGGTTAGAAAAGTATCATTAATTAAAATTTTTATAATCGGAAATTATAGCTATTAATAAAGAACAGAAAAAAACCAAGCTATTTTAAAAAACTTTACTGGTTGAAATCTTTTTAAGTTTTCAGTACTTACAATTGGGGACATGATTGAACTTTATGAAGACGATTAGACAAAACTATAACAAGAGGTAAAGCTTTAGCTGTGATTTTGTGATAAAAACATGTTTGATAGAAGACTACTAGAACGCTTTTTAGATCAATTAATTGTTTAAGAACTTGATAAAAAATAGACCAATGTATTTTTCTCATGGAATCATTAATACAATTAGAGAAAGCAAAGCTCTATCTACAGAACAGATTAGGATTAATAAAGATGTAGGAGAATGATTAGAAAATTTTGGTAAACACAAAAATAAAATACAAGTTATAGGAAAAACCTCCAGATTTTTTTTTGAAAAAAAACAATCTTATTGCTTGTGATGAAAGTGACAAGTTGTCTTTATTTATTCTGCCCATTACAGTTGATTTGAAAGAAGTTTTAGCAAGAGAACCTAAGTATTGATGTTCTGAAAAAGCGTATTACGTGTTTGAATGCTTTTTTTGTATATATAAATAAAGATTGAGCTGCTCTAGTGATCATATTACACAGTATGTTAAAAAATAAATGCAACTTTAAAGATCTTATAAAGTGCTTTTTCGGGTTTTTTTATATTTTCGTTCTTTAAAAACAGCCTAATAGTGTATTTTTTTAAACTACTGTCTTCCCTCGAAAATAAGACCAATAATTATCTTATTTTAGATGGATTTGTTTTGTCTTATTTTAAAATTTTTATTCTCTCTAAATGAATTTTTCAAAAAGCTATAAACGAAAAAGATATACAATTAAATACAAGCTAGATGTTATTGCGGATTATAAAAAACTATATGAAAACGGGAATAACAAGACAAAGTTGTAAATATCGAGAAAACACGCTAGCACACCAAGGATGTTTCTGTGTTGGCTGGATCAAAAGGAAAAGTTTTTAGACATACTACAAGATACTAATAAATCTATTTTGACGTGTAGAAAGGTTGTCAAAAATCTGGTAGAAAAACATAAAGTGAAGGAATTAGATACACAGCATATTAATTGGGTTATTGATTCTAACGATAAAGGGTTAGTAGTTTAAGATAAATATATATATGCAAAAGCAGTTAGTTTTTGTCAACAGTTAAATATACAAGATCTAAAGTGTTCAAGCGGGGGTTATACACAAATTTAAGAATAGATACAATCTTGTATCTCGTACACATACATCTTGTAGAACTATTCCATAAAATGTCAAATCGTTGGTAACATTCTTCATTTATGCTGCTCGTAACTTGATAAAGACACACTCAATTAAATCCAGAAACATAATTAATTTTGACCAAGTTCCAAGATATTTCGATCAGGAAAACAACAATACAATAAACTGTAAAGGGTTCAAAATCTGTTAATTAGCAAAGACATCGTCAAGACGTGCGAGATTTACCTTTACCCCAATCATTTCTACAGATGGTTAAATATTAGGAGGACATTGCCTTTTCTCAAATTAAAAAAGCATTAACACCAACCAATAAAAATGGATACGTCGAAGTCAATAAGACGGGCATGTGTAGTGAGGATCTTGTCAATTATTTCTTTGAAAAATATATTTTATCTAGATTCGAAACAAGATTTGCACACGAACCAACTCTTGTAATAATTGATTCTTTTTCTGCACATCTAAATATAGACAAGAAATACGAAAACATAAGGCTTATATACTTTTTATCCCAAAAGGAATGACTCCGTTATTACAAATGCTCGATGATGTCTCTCTATAAACAGATTGTTACACGAGGTTACGCTCGAGTCAATAGAAGTAGAATCGGGGGTATAAAGTAACTGTTTATTATTATTGTTTTTCCCACAGCTTGTCCTGCATACTCATCCCCTCGTCGTCATTTACGTATTTATACTAACGTACGATCAATTGCAAAATTACATTGTATTGCCCATGATCTTTAATATAAAATACTGATGTGACGAGAGGAGTAAAAACACTAAGTGAGAGGAAATCGAGCAATAGACTATAAGAGTGATCTATTGCTGATGTCTAATTAAGACTCGCTATCCTTGTCTAGTGGCAGTCTCAATGTCAGCGATAAAGCGTCGCCTGCCACAGATCTTTTCAACAATTCTACGCAGATAAAATTAATGACTGGATGTAAAAAGCAATTGAAGATGACAATAACCGAACAAAATCAGGTAATATAAAGAGACCATCGTATAAACAAGTTATTGATATATGTTGGGATTTTATTGATACTTTAGACAAAGAAATAGTGAATAAAAGCCTCGATGTTTGTGGTATATTAGGATCAGAATTTGATTTGAGCAGACTTCATGCGTCTTTGAGACAAAATTACTTAGTAATGAACATTTTGAAATTAAGGATTTTAAAAACAATAGTGATTTTATATTAGAAGAAAATATGCACGTTCTCAAAGATTGGTAAGCCTTAGGTAAAGATGTAAATTCGTTTTTAAAATAATTTCTTTAATCCTTTATGATATTATTGAGAATCATATAGAAGTAAGACATCATATAGCCCTAAATATTCCTTCCATTAAAGAATTAGATAGAAGGTCTTTATGATGATGAATATATTAATTTGTTACTTATAGCAGGAAACAAAGCATCAGAGTTCAATATTTTTGCAACCAGTAAACTCTATAACTTGAATATAAAATTTTATTGTGATAGAGATCTTAAAACCCCAGGTTTCATTTATCAAAGCTCGAAGTGGTGAAGCAATATACGAAATATTGAAAACTTCAATTTTTATGATTAAAAACAGCTTTTTGTCTTATTTTCGAAGTTTTTTATGTCTTATTTTAGAAACAATTTAGCCATTTTTATTTTCCGAAAAATTGAATTTATGACATTGTCTTATTTTCGAGGGAAGACAGTAATCAATTTTAATTTATTTTAAAACCACCATCGTTTTCCCAATAACCCGCCAATTTATTGGAACAAATTATTAGAATTTAACTTCTAGATGAGCTTAAAAATGCTATTAAACAATATTTCAATCTATTATACTGCTACATTTTTTATTGACAATTTTTGTCAGACGATCGAAACAGAACTCAATAATTTTCAAACTTAAACACTTAGAAAAATATTTGATTGCATAATAAAGAGCTTATTAACTTGTATTAAAAAATTTAATAAAATTTTAGAACAAGGGAAATCACTAATAAAATTGTTATTATTAGAAAGACTCCAATCGTTGCAAAAACTGAAGTAATATCTTTTTTGTTACTGGGTGTAGTATTGTCTTTATTTGATGCTGTTGTCCCAGGATTGATAGCTTCTAAAGGGGTTTCTTCTGGAATTATGATATTCTCTTCTGAAAGTAATTCAACAAACGAAAGATTTGTTTTTTCTATTTTCGACCATTTTGATTTACAATCTATACAGATTTTTAGTAGTTTTTTGAAGGATTCAAACCTTTCTAAATTTAAACTTAGGCTTTTTGAGAGATTTTCTATGTTAAACTCCAACATCTTTCGAATGTACTCCAAATCAGGTACTATATTATTTATTTGTATTCTTTTAAAATCTCTATCATTGAGCAATGTCATAATGGTTTGGTAAGAAGGATAAGCTTTGAACGTTTCAAGATTCAATTTTATCCTCAAAAATTCTTCAATTTTATATATTTCTGCCTTAGACGAAGCTAAAACGCTATCTTTTTTGTCTTCCCATTCGTAGTATGTTACTTTACAATCTTTGTGAAATGGAAGTAGTTTTTTTTCCCATTCGTAGTAAAATATTTTCCATTCTTCTACTTTTAAAAGCACGTAATTGTATAAATATTTGTATAATTTCAACAAATTCTCGATTTTTTGGTTCTCACTGTCATTTTTAGGATTTTCTTCATTGGATTTTTTTATTTTATTATTTCTTTCTTTTATATATTTCTCATCTCTGGCTTTTTTCTCTTCTAATGCTTCTTTAAAAGTTTTAAATGCTTCTGTAATGTCTTCTATCTGACTAATGTAAGTATTACAGTCGTCACTGTTGTATGAACCTAATTCTTTTGACAACTGTTTTTTGATTTCTACTATCTTTTCAATATATTTATCGTTATTCTTTACAAGTAAATCTTCAATATTATTTAACACTTCATCACTTAAATATTTTATATCAGAATCAGTCGAAAGTAGTTCATATTTATCACTCTTGTATTGATTACAAATGTCCATTGAGCAAAGTCCATTGTTTAGATTCTTAAATATATAAAATTCGATTATTTCATTAAACAAGTGCCAAAATTCGGGTTTTCTTACAGACAATCTTCGGATATTCTCTAATACTTTAAAATGCGGTTCAAAAAGGTCGCTTATAAGTTCTGATAATTCATTGTAAAAACATGTAAATTCGTAATGTTCAATGCATTTGTCAAGCTTAACTTTGTTTTTAATGCTATCACTCAGTACAAAGACGTACTTATCATAATTATCAATAAGAAGATTGGTGTAATTAAATTCAAAATTAGCAGCTTCCTCTCCTTTTTTATATTCTCCTCTTTTAAACTGTGAGACATAAAATCTATTCTTGTATTCATCTTTCGTAAAAACAATATGGAAAAAAATCTTATCTTCATATCTAAAAAATTCTTGAATAACATGGCTATCAGGATAAACATAGTATTTGGTCTTATAGTAACCAGGTTCCACTAAACCTGTTAAAAAATCTAGTGAATCTGCCTTCCTTTTAATATTATAGCATGTTGTAAACATTGTCTGATCATCATTTATACTGTAGATCTTATTACCGCCAGCCATTACATGCTTATCACAAAAAATATCAAATGTCGTTTCAAACGATATTTTCTCATCTCGTCCTTTTGTAAACACGCTTCTCAAAACAGGCAATAAAAAGATATTCATATGGGTCAAAGAATATTTACTATATTTATAGTATCTAAATTAAAAACGTAAATATTCGTTCTAGAACAATTTCCCCTATTATTAAAACAGTTTTACACTTACTAAATTAAAAAAAACATCATAATTAAATAAAAAGTCGATCTCTCCTGATAAATAAATATATCTACTGTGGGAGATAATCTTCTGATAGCCACTGGTGCCTCAACAATATTATATAAATGGTTGTTGTATCTTTAGAAATATCAAATGTATTTCCAGAATACTACAAAGTTATATTTTTTCTAAAAATCTAGAATTTTTAAAAAAACTTTAGATCACTCACAAAATCAAATAATAGAAACAACTGCGGGCTTCTGACGTATTTTATCATGATTGGAGCAAGATAAAAAACTATTTTTACAAACAATAAATTATGATATTTTAATTTAATATTATAAAATCATAATTTAATAATTACTTGGTATTAAGTATATATTTTGAAACATGCGAAAACAGCCAAACCAGCAAAAAACACCATCAAAGTTCCTATAAATACTAAAATCATCGTGTTTTTATTATCAGAAGTAGGAATATTGCAAGTTAAAGAGTTATCAGGATTATCATTGTTACCAAGTTTATCAGAGTTTAAAGTCTTTACTGATTTAACAGATTTATTGTCTTCGGGAATTTTTATTTCTTCTTCGGATAATAAATCGGAAATTGAAAGGTTTTGGCTTTCTATTTCAGACCATTTTTCCAAACTAGTTGAACACAATTTTAAAGATTCTTCAATGGATCTCAATGTTTCAGAATTTTTATGTTTCTTTTCTGATTGATTTTTTATGAAAGATTTAAAAAAATTTTGGACGTCCTCTAATTCCGAAACTATTTGATAAACTTTTATACTTTTTAAACCTTCTTCTTTTAGCAATACCCTCAAATTTTGATTTAAAGGATATTTTCTAAAAATCTCAAGATCAAGTTTCATTTTTGAATACTTTTTATATTCATTAATATTTTCCTTCGATTCGAAATTGATCTCTCTTAAAATCTCTAAAAATGTTTCGTATTTTTTCGAACTCTCACTCTGATATTTTTGAACTGTACTATCATAAAATAAATGTAATTCAACCTTTCGTTTTTCTAGATTTAAGAGCATGTAATTATGTAACATTTTGTAGTATTTCATCAGCCTTTGGGTTCTCTTATCACCATTACTATGTTTTGGTTTTATTTGTCTTCTATATTGAACATTTCTCTTTTCTATATAATTCTCATCTTTAGCTCTTTTGTTTTTTGATGCCTTTTTAAAAGAAACAAATCTCTGTGCTATATCGTTTACAAGGTCGATACAGTCCTTCCAACTGTAAGAGAGCTCAAAATCTTGTTCTTTTGATAATTCATTAGAAATATCTTCAAGTTTCTCAATAAAATCTTCATTGTCTTTTACAAGTAAAGAATTAATTATATTTAAAATCTCGTATTTCAAGCATCTATCTTTCGAATTAAGCAGAAACTGTTCATATTTGTTAGAATTGTATTGATTAGAAATTTCTATAGAACAAAGTTTGCTGTTTATATATTTGGATATGAATAAATCATTAATTTCATCATAGTATTTTTCTTTATCTTTATTTTGTGAGCCTAGAATATCGTCTAATATATTTATGTGGTAGAATATAATGGTGTTTAGCATGCTTGATATCATTTTATCAAGACACATCAATTCGTAATATTCTATGCTTTTGTCAAGCTTTACTTTGTTTTCAATATTGTCACCCACTACGAATACTTTTCTATTGTAATCTTCGATGAGTAGATTTGTATAATTAGCTATCATATCTTCAGCTTCTTGTCCTTTTATATATTTTCCCTTTTTAATCTGAGAAATATAATACTTGTTGTTCGATCTATCTTTCTCAAAAACAATATAAAATAATATCTTATCTTCCGAAGCACCATATTCTTGAATTAAATCGCCATTTGCCTCATTAATATTTTTACTATATTTACTTTTATAACTTTTAGGCTTAACTAGACTCTTTGAATGTTCAATTGGTGCATCATCTTTATCTTTATTAATCTTTTCTACATTAATCTTCCTTTCTTCTTCGTTATGATAAGTAATCAAATTTACATCTTGATCGTATATAATCTCTAGCTCTTGCCCCAATGGTATTGCTTTATCTTTATTTGCTAGTATTTTGCCAAATAACAACAATAAATATATATGATTAATCATTAAGGGTCATAGATATTAAATTAATTTATAGATTTAATTAATAACAAGAAAAAGTTAAAATCAAAAGAATCTTCTCCTTTTATTTTCTTATTTTAAAACGCAAATTGACGTGTTTTTAAATCTATTAAACAAAATATAACGCAATAAATCTATTTTATTGAAAAAGTAGATTTTATGACTCATTATTAAAAAATTAAATTTTAGAAAATGGAGAATTATAAAAATTCAGTAGAAATGCTTGCGGGATATATTTAATAACTATTTTTATTTTGATTTATATTAGCATATTCTTATAAAGATATATTATATATTATATCTTTATTTTATAAATTAAAAATCAAAGTTCTAGAACATCAAATATCTTCTTAAATCAATAAAGAATTCTAGAATTTATATAAAATGGTTATACTAAAAAATTAATTAGAAAAAGCAATGTTTTACTGAAAGTGTATTATTAAAAATAAAAAATTGCATTGCTCTCTATAAGTAATCGTGACACGTCCATAAAGATATTAAATGTAATTAAAGAAGCAAATGTTATTTCAGCTCTTCTTTATTGTTATAACACCTTGATGAAATATAATGGATTCCATTTTAAAGTATAAATCGTAGTATTCTAAGACTGCTTGGTTTTCTTAATGTTCAAACGGGTAAAATATTCATTATAATAATACATAAAATAAATATTTATCTTCAATTATCACAAATTAAGTTTTTCCATGCTACACTCGAACCTGTTTCTTAATATTAGTAGATGTATTTTCAATATTTATCAAATTGCTTTATTTCTATCTTTGTAGATGATATACCAATTAATAAATGAATTTTGATAAATCTTGTATACCAATAATTTCTATTAAATCTTCTTAAAACAATTAGAAAAGATACCAATGCTTTATTTTTTAAGTCGATTTAGTAAGATTTCTTAAAAATATGCTTTATCCTTTTTCAAAAAATAAATACTAAACATAAGATGTACAATAGATTTTTAAACAAGAGGCCAATGAAAATCACATTCAAAACACAGCTTTTATTAAATTTAAAGACCCCTTCTTCCCATACCTTCCCCCTATGAGAAACATTAGATTTGAAAAAGAATTAGAATTTGTACAACTTTTATGCAATCCTGATTACATACGCTGGCTTTTTGATGAAGGATATTTCGAGAACAAAAGTTTTTTAGACCTTTTACAACATTTAAATTATTGGAAGAAAAATGAATATAAAGTTTTCTTAACGTATCCAGCATGTTTAAATATTCTAGACATTCTAAACAAAGACAATGTGCTAGAGATTCTCAAAGATGACACTTTCTACACAAAGCTTGCTGAACAGCAATATTATTTGTGGAAAGAAAGAGGAGACAAATCAATTTTAGACGACTTGATGTAGCAAAAACAAAGATGGATTTTTATCCCCAAGATGAAGCTCAAAATAAAAACTTTGATAGGAAAAGATCTAGAAGTTGAAATAGATGCAGAATCTACTGTTTTTGATCTTAAAAGAAGGATAGAAGAGACAGAGCTTATACCTTGTGTACAGCAAAAGCTTGTTTACAATGGGAAGATACTTGTTAAAGATGAAGCAACTTTACAGAGCCAAAATCTACAGAATGGGAATGTAATTCATATGGTAATAGCTCTACGTGGTGGATAATAAATGTTTAATAGTAATTTGTACAATTTAA
>SBJO01000017.1:0-23469 GCA_015832245.1 Nosema granulosis
TTGAAAATGGTGAGTATGCAACTAAATTATAGAGAAACATTCGTTGTGGGTCAATTGGTTAGAATAGCAAAGAGAGAAAATCTGGGAAATAAAGCAAAGTCAGAGAGAAGAAGGTTTTTAGGACTGGGTGTTGTCGTGTCTGCATGTGAAGATGATTCATACTTAGTGAGAATTGAAGATTGAAGACAGGTGAAGAAACGACACTACGATCTAAAAGGTGTTTTAAGGATAATTTAAGTGTGGGTGAGACTAACCGTCTTGCGGAGGGGGGGTGTTGGGTATTTAGCTCTTAATTAATAAATGGTTAACAATTTTTATTTCATCAATACATCACCCTAGTAAGTAAATGTATATAATAAACCTCATTATCCCGAAATCCTCTACTTACAACTCAAACAATGTCTTGGCTACAAATGGCATATTAGAATCCAATTTGCCTGATTAAAAGCCCCTTTTGTTTTTGTTAAGTTTTTGGCTTTTTAGTGGTTCAAAAAGTGGAATGTTTGGATTTAAAACTTTTATCTTAAAAGACTAATGCTTAAACTACTATCAGAATCATCTGTAATTATTTTTTAATAGTCAAAACGCTTTAAAAAATTATCAATTTGATGTTTATCATTATTTGTAGTTTTTAAAATCACCAGATATGTTTTTATTATCAATGTGTCAAAAATAAAACTAAATGTTAATTCTAGAGATTGGCTTCTTTTATATTTCTGGGTGTATATTTAGAATACAATCAAAATTTACATTTTTTTTAATTGTATTTTAAATTAACAATTAATGATAGACTTTGGTTCTAAACAAGCAATGATAGACTTTCATTCTTTATAGAAAACGAATCAGATTTAATATAATGGTACCTAACATCAAAGATTTAAATATAAATTTTACAGCAGAGATCGATTTTTTTGTCAATAAAAAGTTGATTTTAAATCTCTTTGTGTATTAAACCTTATTATCGTAAAATAGCTATTTATAATATTAAATGTAATTATTATATAGACGTATTTGTTTAGTTTAATCCATTTGATACTATATATTAACCTTTTATAAAATTTCTAATAGATTTTTATTTAGTTTTTTTCTATGTTCAAAATATAGCAAAAGTTATTAAAAAGCGCTTAAAAATGAAGCAGGCCAGAGACAGAAAAAAGAAAGATTGCGTAAGAAAGGACACTAGAAAGGACTAAAAGCCTAAGGATGTTATGGAGAAATATAAAGGGTCGAAATATGTTGCAAGTTCTATTTTGAATTGGTGAATTTTAAAATAGACGCAGTTGCAGCCGAAAACATAACAAATCTATCAAACACCAGTCTAAAATATTTGAAGATTAACATATTTTTCTCTGCATAGATTCGTTAAGATGAAAAAACATCCCCGTGTCACAAAAACACCTAATACTGGGTTATAGCTCACATTTTCAGTATAATTTTTTTTAAAAAAATACCCCTTATTTTTAAAATTTAATCAATACAAAAACAAAATTTAATAAGAATATTTTAATAAACGATGTAGAGGATATCCCCTTCGTTTCTAAGTATCATAAATCTTACTAGATTTAGATCAATGTTTTTTACAGTTCGGCCCCTTGTAGGAATTTGTCTTTTAACTGCAGACTAAAAACCTTCTATTGTATTCCTGAAAGCCATGGTTTTTCAACTAAGCTGGAGCTGAAGCTCATCACCTTGATCACTTTTTTCTTGCTTTTAAGACTGATTAAAGGACATTTTATTTTATTTTTTATTTTTATTTTACCTTCTATTGTATTAGTATGAACATGTGTAATAGAATCTTTAAAATATTTAAATTGATTTGCAGTAGAGTGGTTATTAAAAATATGTTTTAGGCCATAATATCCTTTCCAGCAATCTGTATGAATTTTTGTTTCCTTGTAAACTGACTTTATGATATATTTCTCTAGAGTTGTCTTGCTTCTGTCGTTTATTCTAAACAATTTAATTCGCCCAGGCCTGTCTTTTTCCACCATCCGCAAGATTAGAAAAGAAAACCTTCTACGTGGTGTCCTCGATGGTATTTTTCTTACCAAAATTAGACTCATCTATTTCTATAATTTAATTATTTCCGCCTATGTTTGCTGAGATATTATTGTCGTAGACGCGACGTCAATAACATCATAAATTAATAATGTCATATTTATCTCGATGCTGGTCTCTCTATCAGTTAATTTATCAATCTTTAAGACATAAATAGCAGCAGAAACCAGACCCCATGCTACCTACATCAAATAAACATTCTTTATTTCAAATGGTCTACATTTATTTACGACAATTATAATAAGTTTTCTACAATAAGTTTAGATATTTTTCAATTGCACGACTCACTTTTTCTCAATCGATACGAAATGAGTTATATTGATGCTTTTTGCATTGTTATGAGATGATTTCCCTCCATCTCCTATAAATATTTTTAAAATAAATTACCTTTATCTGATAATAAGTAACATGCATCAATAATTCCAAGATTTGTAAAATTTTTGTTTTCTAAATTACGCTTTTTAATTATGGTTCCCTTCAATATATTATATTGATTTTTACAGCTTTTCCAAGAACATATGAGTTCTGTATCGTTTTTGGAGATTTTAACGGCGGAAGAACAATACTAACAGCATTTTAGTTCTTTCTCTCGTATTTTTTTCTACGATCTGTTTTAATTCTGTCTTCTTTAATTTTTCATGTAAAAAATTTTCATTTTTTTATTTATATTCAAAATGCGGGCTAGTGCTCGCAAAAATTCTTATTATTCTTGATAACTTTTGGGCGTAAACTTGAAAATCAGTCTAAAATTGAGTTGCTTTTTCCCTCCAAATAGTACGTCAATAATTCAGCCCTTGAATTCGGGAATTACACATTCTTTTAAGTCAAACTTCAAATCACTATTGGCCAAATTTTTAAACACACAATGTTCTTATAAGCAATTTAGATAATGCGTAAATATCTAAAAAAGTAAACATGCTTTGTGTGTTGAATTTGGTAAAAAAATCTTTGAATCAGGCAGCCGATCAAGTTATTTCAACTGATAGAACAAAACGGGGTTTTTTCGAGACTGAGTTTAGGTAAAATCATCAAATTTTAGATTTTAACATTCCCGAAGAATGCTCTTACATACTATTGTTTCAATCGAAGAAGTTGTAGATATCAGCATCAATGGCTCTAAAAACCCAAATAGCGCAGATTTATTATCTTTATTAAGAAAAAAGGTAAAGCTTGCGAAAATTTTAATTCTATCTACGTTAATGTTGTTTTTGGACTACATGATAAGCTAGTTGACGAGTATTTAGATAAAAAATGTAAAAAAATCTATATTACTACTAATTTAAACACAATAAAATGTCGCTGTACCGAGGGTGGTAGCACCACAGAGCGTGACTGTCATCTTTTTTATCTTTTAATTTAACCATTGATAGAAATTTTAAAAATGTGCTCCGTAAAGGATCGAACCTGCGTTTATCGTTTGTGAAGCTATAGATTAACCGCTTAACTGCGAACACTGCTAAATTTTAAAGTGAATTTAGGATCATGTATATCGGATAAATAGCAAAGGCATTAAACATTATACAAAGTCGAAAAGATATTTAGATGAGGTATGTTTAAATGAAATATAAATACACTATATTATTTTTAAAAAGTTAAAAACAACCAGATTTCCACCATTACCTACTTGTTTAAAACTTTTTAAATGATCTGGAGGTTTTTCCTTTTGTTTCAGAGTGTACTCAAGCGCAACCTCTGAAACAAAAGGAAAAATGAAACACAAGTAAGCTTAGGACCATGGGAAATAACCCAAATCGACTTGAATGATTTGAGAAAATATAGGGAGGATAACGAAGGGTATTCATGGATAATTTCTGCTGTTGATGTGTACTCTAAGTATGCTTGCTCTTATTCTATCGTATCAAAGCAAGCTGTTGAGATACATAGACGTTTGAAAACTCTTGTTTATTCATTTGGCTCCCCTATCATATACAATGTGACAATGGTAAAAAATTTAGAAATTCTTTGATTAATGAATTCTGTGAAGAATACGAGATTAATATGATCTATGAAAGACCAAGACTCCCTCAATCTCAGGGGCAAGTAGAAAATTCAATCAAACACCAACTAGATATATTTCTAAACATATTTTTGAACCCGAAGACGAGGCGAAAAGAACTAACAGGTGGATCGATATTCTAAGTATCGTCACTTACCAATATAATTTGGCCGTGCATTCAGCCACAGGTAAATCGCCATTTTTACTTTTTTTGGAAGTTAGGGATTAAACTCTGTTAAAATGTCTTCAAATTTTAACGAAGAGGATAATATTTTTGACTCTCTTCTGACCAAATAACAAACCAAAATCTTTACCCACAAAATTTTTCTCCTCTATTTATAGAGGTCAATTTTGTAAAAGAATATCAAGAAAAATACTTTGAAAGGATGGATCTGAAAGCTGTTCATAATTCTATATATGATTTTGATGTAAAAATCTAAAAGAGAAACTAAATAGTTTTTAACACCCAAAGCAAAAATACTTGAAATTTTATCCAATAATCGGCTAAAATAAATTTGAATGGAGAAGCACAGATAGTATCTATGAATTTAGTAAAAAAAAGTAAAAACGAAATAAACAGATTATCGAATTAATTTTTTTTAAAGTATTCCATTTTTGAATTTTTCATAAAAAAATTGGCACAACCAGGGCTCGAACTCAAGCCATGCCCTCAGTGCGCTGGTCGCGCGACATAAAACATCTTAATATATAAGTCTATTTTTTGATCGCTTTTTTGTAAAACTGATTAAAAAATCGACCTATTCTGTAGGAGGTTTGCAAATTTCTTAAAACGATAAAAATTTTGGTTCTCTTCATATAAAAGTACACACAAAAAACTCTGAAGATCGATAAAGAGACAAAATTTTGAATTTTGAAACATAGTTTGGACATTTTATCTTATTTAATGAAAATTTCCTGATCTACAAGTGTAATTTTCGTTATGAAAAATTGTTTCTTCTGATTAATTTAAATATCCATCCATTGGCTGCACGAAAGATCAAAATAACTCGTGTTTGATGTATTTTATAGATTGTGTTTTTTTATTCAAAAGAATTGTTTCGAATGTTGTACATAATGTTTGTCTTTTAAACCAAGTTTTCTAGTGTTTTTAGGTACAATTATGATGAAATAAAACTTTAAACCATTCTCATAGTGTTTTTCAGATACAGAGAATTTATTGTTGTATATTCAACATTGTTTTCTGAGTGTTTTTCTTCTATTGTATAAGATTACATTTATGATATTTTCAAATTTAAAACTGTAATTAATTATTCTATATGAAAAAAACCCACTTACATTTACATTACAAATACCATTATTATTGTGTAAATTTTAATTTGATTGTCTGTTTTTAGCAATAATCGACCCGATTATAATATTTATACCAAAAATCAACAATACGATAACAGATGACGGATCTTTATCTTTAGAAAGATAAGCAATAAACACACTCATAAATATAAAAAACACTCCTATTAAGATCATAATTAAATAATTTTTTTCAATGAAAATTTTTAGATCATTCCAACGATTCTTAGAATCTTTTACATCTGCATCTTTTTGTGAGGAAGTCTGTGCTTGCTCTGGTGCATTTGAACTATCATCAATTTTATCTGATAAAAGATTCATTTCTATCTCTTCAATCTCATCTGTAGGTGAAAAAGAAGTTGATGGAATATTTTGTGTTTGCTTATTTTCTTCAACGTTTAATATCACTGAATAGTTATTCCCTCTAACTGTGTGTTTTATATGTGATGTACTATAGACGAAATAAAAAAGAAAAAACATTTTTTTCATATTTTAATTGGGTATCCTTCCACCAAAAATTAATTAATATTCGAAAATAATTTTAAATATATTTGTTGGAAGTCTTACAACTGCATCTTCTTACTTAAAGAAATGACATCAATGATATTTTTAATATTTCTAACTTCTGTTTAGTAAATACAGTAGGTGTCAAAAATGTTTATAAATTTATCTTCAAACACTATATTTATATTTATATCAAGTGAAATTTTCTATTTGAAGTTCATATTATACAATTAAACTGCGTTTGGTAAATATTTAATTAAATTAATTTTTGAACTTTTCAAAAAAGTACCATACATTCAAATAAAGAGTTTAACTTAAGTTTGTTCAATAACATTGTCGAAATGTTTATTGGGTGTGTCCTGCATCTTTAGGGCAGGGTTTGAGTATTTATGTTTTCCATCTTGATATATTAACTGATGGAGGGGTCACGTGTTATTTAATATATCATGAGAACGTTGACGTCTCCCGACAAACATATAGCAATTATTGAATAAATAATTTATTTTTAAAGCTATTTGTGCTATTCACTTTATTTCTTGTAAAGTTTTGTATCTCACTTCGGGGTTGGAACATAGTCTTGCAGAGATATTTTCCACTTCATCTATTTCACTACCTCCTTCGGGGATTCCTTGCCTGTAGTCATGGGAGATGCTTTCGAGAGTCTTCTTCTGGACTCTGCTTTGGATATAGGCCTCAGTAGATGTTGAAAGTCACAGCGCTTTGACATACTTTTTATGGTATGGTGAGCAATTATTGAAAATATTTAAATATCTATACGATTACATTTTGGGAGTTTCCTGTTTTGTAACATTTTTAAAAATATCAAAAAATTACGATATGAGAATTTTCGTGGTGTATTATCTATTGTCTACATTTATCAAAGATAAAATTTGACTAAAAGACAACTTTTGTTCTAAAAAAGAGATTTATAGTTTTTTATTTTAATTTTCAAAGATCAATGTTTTTAATATATATTTTACGGCCAGTGTAAGTGTGAGTCTTATGGTTAAAAGAATGACAATTTTTGATTGTACACTTGAAAATTAATAATCAACACAATTTTTATTTTTATTCATAATTTTTAAAAAATACGAGTATCCTATCAAAATCCAAACTGATGCAGAAAAACTATTTATAACAGACCAGACATGTCTCTCATTAAATAATTTTTACCGAGAGTAATTTTATAATGTCCTTGACAATTTTTAAGCGAAAAAGTATTTAACATATACACTTTAAATATTATGTAGCTCTTATAAAAAAAGGAGAATATTTTATTGTTTCTTTTGGTACAAAAAAGCACCTATTACAATATTTACACCGAAGAAAAGACCTAGAAATAGTGAAGTTATAGCTGATGAAAGACTAACATCTTTAAAATTGTATGCAATGGTGGAACCTAAGCATATAAACATTATTCCAAACAAGATAGCTATGATATTGTTGTTTTCCATAAGAATCTTGATTTTTTGGAAAATAGTTTGATTGTTTGATTGTATATTAGTACTATTTTTCTCCGTAATCAATAGATTTTTCAAATCTATTGTGTTGTCAGAATTGTCTGACGATATTATTTTTGAAGATTGTAAAATATTTAAGTTTTCCTCTTCAATATTTAGTGCCACACAATGGTTTGATTCTCTTACTAGTTGTGATTCATGAGCTGTGAAAATGACAACGAGATAATAAGATATGTACATTTTGATCATATTCATATTTAAAAAACTTTTTAAAAAGTTTTTAATTAAATGATTTATAGAAAGTATCTTTTTTAGTATAAAAAGAGTTATAATTTGAAATATACGTTTTAAAGAAGCGATTAAGAATGTTTTTGAGTATACATACGACAATTTTTGAGGAGTTAATAAAAAATCAAGTTTTTTTTAAAAAAAATTATAAAATCAAACATTTAAAATTTAATTTTAACATATAAAAATAACTGTATTCAATTTAAAATATTGTATAATCACCATTATTAAGGATTTCAATATTCAATCTCCAAGAACGAAAATGATATATTTCTAATAAGAACACTTTGAATTCTTTAAAACTCCTTTTTTGTGTAAAATTCTCCTTATAGTTTTACATAAAGATGTTTTTAGTTTAAGGAATGCTTTTAATATATTTCTGTTATGTGTTAAATTATGGGGTGAGAGATATGGTACGAAGTGCCTATTATTTTGAGTATATTGCTGAAAATCATGGTAATATGAGCAAGCCAATGTTTATGAAACAAATCAATATATTTTCTTTCAATCTTCAGAATCCTGATAATGATATTTTGATCTTCTCAAATAATATGGTGAGAGATAAATTAAATAGAAAAACAACAGTCTTTTCTATCCAGGGATTTTTAGAAGAAGAAGTGTTTGAAAACTTAAGCAATTTAGAGTTTATTAAACTGAATGTTGTTTATAAGGAAAGAAATGGTAAGATGTATGAGAAATCAAATATCTATTCCGTGAGAAAGATTAAAGATGGAATTGAGCTGTCAAGAGGAGACACACAAACAACAAGAGATATTGTGTTGTCCTATATAAAACTTATCACTGATCATGATCTATTAAATAAGAAGAATATTGAAAAAATAATTCATACTCATACAAGCAATTTGCAAGTTCTAAAGTCGCAATATCTTTTAGAAACTGCTTTAATGATTTTTACGAAAAAATTAGGCAAATTAAAAGAATTAAAAGATCTTTATAATCCTTTGGAAACTTTAGCCAAAAGCAAGACACCCTCGATGATAAGATACAAAGGATATATTCTAACTTATGAGAATGCAGTGTGCTACAAACTGTATTTGATTCTCTCTGAAATTATCGATTCTATAGCTGCTTGTGTAAAATCAAAAAAAAAATTTTTAAAAAACAAAATAAAACGAATCTCAATAGAAGAATTTGTAGAGCATACGTTTACAATTAGACGAAAGACAGTTTTGATTACAAAGAAAACTAATCTATCTTACAATAGAATGATACCAGATGACTTTGAGGATGTGAATTTTAAAAAATTTATAGAAGATAAAAATTATAAAATTTTGAATAATCTCATAATTTTCCCCTTTGTAGAATAAAAATCTATAAGAAAAAAATACTTATTTTTAAAAAAAGCTGATCAGCTTAGAGATAGCTCTTCATTGCTGTTGGTACTCGCTGCTATGTTTCCATCCTGGCGCATTCCCCAACACTTTAACGTATCGTACATAGACCTTTAAGTCTTCATACAATCTCACAATGAGTCCACCTATTGCTGATTTAACTGCTAAGAGATGTCGAGTTACCTCAGACACTTATTAAGGGTGTGAAATTATTTATATTTGAAAATATTAAAAAAATATAGAAATGTGGTATCTTTATGGAATCAAAAGAATTGTTATTTATGTGAAAACAGCAGTTAAACTTTAAAATTTATTTATTCATTCAATTTCTTTTCCATTTTGTTAAGATAATCAACAGAAAGGCTATAAATTGCATTTATAATGCAATAAATATAAGCATCTGTTTTACTATTCTCTACGGTTCCATAGTCCTTTGGTATAATACTGCTCTTATTTTTGAGTTCTTTGATAATACTGGGTACTTTTAATTGTTCTAACCATTTAGTTCCTGTTCCAGTTAGAAGAAGAAACCTTATTTTTTTAAACGTCACTTTATATTCTTCTGTTGTCTTATTATTGTCGTTAAGATAAGCTAAGAAATCTTTAACCGTTTTTTTGAAATCTTTCAAATTAAATTTTTTTGAGAAAATTGCTTCTTTTTTTGGTTTTATTTGGTGATTAAAATATTTTTGATTGGTTAGTGTGTTGATTTCTTCTTTGTTGTAATCATTTTCTTTCTTTTTGTTAATCAAATAATAAGCATCACAAAGAATTCCCTCTATCATATCATCGCTTGAAAGAATGAAAGAGAAGATGTTTTCAATAAGTTTGACGTGTGTTTCTTTGTCTTTCTCGTTTTCTAATTTTATATTACTAATTGAAGTAGACTCAATTGATTTACCAAAATTGGAAAGCGAGATAGCAATCTGAGGTTTTGTAGGTTTTGGTTTGTTCTTTGATTCTAAATGATCCGATTTCCTTCTCATTAGTATTATTACAGTTAGTAAGATTGTCAGTAGAAAAAAACAACTGATAAAAATTGCAACTTTCAACATGGTGAAAAATTTTAAAAAAAATTTAAAAAAAACACTTTATTGATAAAATAGTATACGACACAGTACATTGTATTTAAGACAGCTGTTCTAAACATAATCCAAAACATCCTCCTCCTCGAGTACATCTCTTACAAGCAATTTCTCATCAAGAATATAGCCATTTATAATGAGCAAGTTTTCTTTTCCAGACTGTTTTTCAATCTTTTTAAATATTTCTGAGATTTCTAGATCTCGTTCTATTTCTATATTGACAGATTTATTGTGGTCTAAATTAATTTTAAGATTTATCAAATTTTTAGTGTTCCCGATAACTTCAAAGATATTCTCATCTTCTGTGTAATTTAAATCTTCTAACGTAAGAAATTTAGATACAAACACTCCTTTATATTTTAACTTAGCCTCCGGGGAGATGTCATCATACATTATTTCTAACGTATCATCTGTGTTCAAATAATAAATTTTTTCATTGCTGCCATCTCTACAGATGATTTTATACTTTGCAGATTCATTGCTCTTAAATTTCTTATTTTTATCAAAAACATAAGTAGTGTTGTCAAAGGTTTCTACAATCTTTTGTGGTTCTTCATCAATTACTGTTTTATTTGGATACAAAATCTTGTCTGGTATCCTGATAGTCTCCGATACATAAGTGGGTTCTGGATATACGACTGTTTTATTTGGATACACAATCTTATCTGGTGTCCTTATAGTCTCCGAGTTAAAAGGGAAGTCTGGCTTTACAACATCATCAGAATCTAAAGAAGCTTTTTTCACATTTATATTATTTTCTATTTTTTTCTTCCTAGCTACAGTTGGTTTTCTTTCTTTTTTGATTGGTGCTTGTGCTGTTTTTCTTTGTGTTCGTGCACCAGGCAGTGGTGTACTTTGTTTTACACTTTCTATCTCTATATCACTTGAACTATCTTCTTTATTAGCAGCTTTTGATGAAATAAGAACAATTTCTTCACTTTCACTTGATGACATTGGGGATTTTAAAAATTTGATATTTTTTAAGAACCCGTTTTTAACATCCCCAATGATAAAAAGTATTTCTTCTTCGTCTTTTGAGAATAAAATAAAGAATGTCCTTGTGGACAATGATGATTGTTGGTTTAGCTCTCATAACGAAGATCAGCTTATTGAAATAAATTTATCTGAGGAGACTTATATTAAAAATATTACTATCGAATACCAACAAGGATTTGCTTGTGAAAAAGGGGAGCTCATTCTTTTTCACAATGATGAAATTTTTTTGAGTCCCTTGGCTGATACAAACACGGTTAATAGAAAGATTACTCAGATTAAAGTAAAACTAATGAAAAGTCAGGATTTATATAATAGATTCTGTATTTATAGAATTATAATAAACTAATACAAAATATATTTACTGTATTATATTTTTTAAAAATTAATTTGTTGGAAGTCAGATAAAACCACTTTCATCATAATCAGACTGGGGCGGTAAAGATCATCATTCTTCGGGGTTAAAAATTTTCAAAATATTTATAGTAAAAATTTTCTAGAAAAAATAAAACGACAATTATAAGAGAAATATCAATCTAGTTCTAATTAGACTCCATTAAAATATAAAGCATATATTAGATGGATACAAAAAGCAGAGTATGATTGTAGCAACAGTGTAAATTGTTTTTTAAAAACTACAAAAATATTTAGACATCGTTGTTAAAACATACACAAAGCACTTATATAAAATATCATTATCTTTTTAAATAGATCTTATCGTTTTTAAAAAGTTTTTTTGTTATGTTACAAGCTTGTATAAATAATTTTGTGATTAAAAAAAGCCACATTAACTAATTATAAATTTTTTTATTAATTTCTTCAAATATAGCATCTTTAAAAGTTTTATTCTCCTGAATATCCCATATTACTAAAATTATATGTCTATCTTCACATTATCAAAACATTTATTTCCTTTTCTTATATTAAAAATAGCGATATACTCACAGACAAAGAAATATTTTATATTACAACATTATAGTTTTTTATAAGTTTAAATATTATGTTTATTTAAATTCAATTATTAAATATTTCTGGTGACAACTGCGTCGAGGCCTATATTTAATCCAGAATACTCAAGATGACTCTAGAGAGCTGTACAATGGAAGCCAGACGAGAAGAGACACTACGGAGGAGAAAATACTTATAGGGGATGAATGAGGACCAAGGAATTGCTCTGCCTAGATTGTGAGAACTATGAATATATATATGCTCTCAATAAACTTATTATAAACATTTCATATTATCATGGCCTGATAGTCTAGTGGTATGATATCTGCTTTGGGTGCAGAAGGTCCCGGGTTCGATCCCCGGTTGGGCCCATCTTTTGCTAAAATCTTTTTAAAAATAAAAGAGATGTTAGATAAATACTTTGTTCTATATCACCAATTGGGTAAATAAAAGTGCAAAAACCCAAAAAATTATAATGTATTAGATGAAAATGTCACGTTTTGTTATAACAATTTACAAAGAATGAATAGATATTTTCAGATTTGAAATTTCTATCTATAGCAATAGCTTACCCTAAATGTAAAAACTTCTTTCTACAGCGATAAATGTGGAAGAAGCATGTCCTTAAGTATGCATAGTTCTCTGGTGAAATATTCGCGTTAACACATGCCAAAATTTTCAAGGTGTTGTTTGTTTTTAGCAATCACGGATTCCATATAGACCCTTAAACCTACTGAATCATCATTTAAATCTAAATTGTTTAGCTTTGAAATGCAATTTCCTATATTTTTTCAGATTGTTAAAAGTCTTCCTAAATCTAATCAAACCTACTGTAACTACCTTTAATGACTATTAAGTCCATATATAAGCGAGAAGATGATAATTAAACTTTAAAATTTTCAATCAAAACACCTTCATCATTCAATGTCTGTGACGATCCGTCTAATGTAAGGTAGATTTTTACAATAATACAAAGCCTTTTTCAATTAACTAGACCATCTTGTTATTATTAAATATGGTGGGGTTTCTATGTGTTAAAATATTTCCTTTCGTGTCCTGTTATTTATCGTTAGAGCTCTAATAGAAGAAATGCAGCTGTTTAATTACTGCCATCTTTAAAATAAAGCAGCCTTTAATTATATAAGAAGCAGCATCATTATTCACCAATAAAACGTTTTATATTGATACTGAGAAAATACAACATTCAAGAGTCTATTTATTCTACAACCAAAATACTATTTAGTTTTACAGAATCTGTTTATCAATAACATCCAGAATAAAAGTTTTTTTAGTTCTTCAATTAAACCTGTTAAAATATTGAAATATATTGTCTTTATGATTTCACCTTCATCGATTAAAAGAAAAAGTTATAAAAACATCATCAACTTTTGCTTTAGCATTCAGAATTTTTATCACCAAAATAGTTTTGAATATAAGCACACACTGAAAACTCTGATGGTATTTTATGTATGAGAAAATTAAAAAGTTTAATCATTTCCGGGCAGTTTAGTTTGTTTAAGGTTATATCGTAGTAAGAAAACGCCTTGATTCACTTGTCTTTAAAATTTGTCTTTTCAAGCGTTAATAATTTGTCAATAGTGTTCTATTAATTTGTAACAGAATATAGCAAGAAAGACTACTTGTGTGTAGAAAAGCCAGAAAATTATAATCAACAACAGATTTTCTTTTCGTCTTCACAATACATTTACAGTGTGTAAAGCAAAAAATGAGTTTTTAAAAAAAATTAAAAAAGCGTATAAAATAATAGTAAAATAATATATATAAAGTATATTAATGTAGTATATATTAAAATAAAACATTTAAATACCATTTACTATAGTTTATACCTTATGATTGACTTTATTAATTGAAAAATAAAAAGATGGTCAACAAAAATGGTTTATTTTATCAATATTTTTAGGTCCTTCCTTGGCTCTGATTAAGGCTTCACAGCGATTCTGTACACTATAGCTAGTTTTTTGCATATTGATGGTGGGATTTCATTCTATATTTTTAGGATTGCCTCTCTCAAAAACTTAATTGAACTTAAAATAAGGTGTTTCAGATCTGGCTTAGCATGCGACCATAAATGTTAAATTGGGTTTAAATATGAACTCTATGACGACCATTCAAATAAAAAAACTCTTCTACTTTCTTGGAAGTATGCTTAGTATCGTTATCCTTTTGAAAAATACAATCATCCTCAAGGTCTAATTTCCTTAGAGATGCAATATGATTTTTAGCAGCATCTTTTTGTGCATCAATGCATCCATTTTACGTCTTATAAAATGCAGTGGCTCACTTCTTTAGATGACATATATCCCCAAACCATAACTAACTTTCCCCATGCTTAATAGTTTTTACGATTTTTTGTCATCGAGCTCTTTTTTCCACTCTCTCCACATCATTATCTTTCTATCAGAGATAAAAAGATTGAATTTTGTTTTATCTGATCATAAAACCTTGTTGTCCCATCGGTGTAAACAACAATTCGACCAAATCTCAGTTAGCCTTAATCGATCCAATTTTTTTTTGCTTAGATTAGGTACTTTTCTGGCTACTCTGCTAAACAAGTTCATTACATGTTATCAGTGAAAAACATATTTATTTAGATCGTCTCTTATTTATGTTTACGAAACTTATATATAGATTGATATACAAGAAAAAAAAATATTACTTTGATTTTCCCAGCTTAAGACAGAATAAATATGACCACAACAATACACCGAACCAACTATCACATTCCCAGAATGGGATAGCTTTGCTAGTCATCACCATCTCATATATATAAAAGAATAAGGAATTATTTTTTATTTTTAAGTCTAGGTGGGGAGAAATCTTACATAGAGACTTGAATGTGCGCTTCTGCGATCGCTTTCACACCAAGTACTGTGAGAGTAATTATTTTTAACCCCTCGAAAAAAGTGGATTTTGAGATTTAAAAAGAAGTAAATATTAATTAAAACGTTAAATAGATCTTATAATGACGAAATATTGAAGAAGTTGGATACAATAAGTTGTTGTTTGAGAATTTTAGACATTGTAATGAGAGGTTTAGAGGGGTTGTTAAAATTGGGTATTTTATATGTAGACAAAAACAATAATCAAATCGATAAAAGCCTCGAATATCAAAATGTCGTTAAAAATAAAACATATATTGTCTTTTTGATTGTCTGTGACACATATGCGAGCCATTTATCGATTTGTTAACTTTTTTTAACCCTTCAAATAAGTTTACAATATTTTTGAAATGTTCGATTAGAAGAGATTTTAAAGAATTAAAAATAAAATGTTATTATTACGAAGTTAAAATGTTAGTAATATTCTATAATTGCGTCTAAAAATAATAATAATAACTTACAATAGAAAAATTGAATATAATTAACAGCATGACATGTCTTACAGAAAGAATAACAAATTCGATCATTATTTATCTGATTTACTAACATTCTAGCTTAATAAAAATAACATTTTATTTTTTACGAAGAATTTTTCTTCAGACAAACGCATAAATAATAAAAAATTTGAACCCCTATCATGGTAACCAAGAATTAGCAAAACGTAATTTTTAGTCTCAAGAAAATGATGACCAATCAAACGCTATTAATAGTTTGTTTGATGGATGTGGTTTTCTAAAAAGGAATCCACCTTTAATGGTAATACAACCAACAATTTCAGCTCAATTTTTAGTTTTACTGACAGAATACTAACAATGTAATTTCAGAAGTCAACGAAGTTACTAATACACAGAGTTTTGACAATTTTCTTGATATTATAGAATTCAATGAGTGCACTATTGTGGAACAATGGAGCGTTAATATTGTGGAGATTTACACTTTGAAGGGGAATCAAATACAAGTGGATTAAACGAAAAGCTGCTGTCACTTTGGCGAAGTCAATCTACAAAGATCAAGAAGGTATCCCGAACCCCTCTAAAACCTGTTGACAAATAAAACAAACCCAAATGCAAAGAATTTCAGGGAGAATATCAGATATTTTATAACTCTGCACTTTCCTTTGCTCTATGGGCGCATAATAGAAAGTCTTAGCAGGGTCCACATTGCTTTAAGATACATGGACAAGTGTCTCAAAACATATCTGGAGAGAGAAGATATGCGTAATTGTATGTAGTAGACACTGAAAAGCCCAAAAACATCAGGATTAATAATAATGCCAATTCATTGTGTAAAAGGAAAGTTATGGAAAATCATGATGCACTTATCAGAGGCATCAACCCCTATTCCGAAGTGTAAAAGAATATGGGTCAGCTAAAGATTGATCAAATTATAAGGGGAAAGCTGTTGAAGATATCAGTGTGGTCTTCAATAGGAATATATCTAGAGATAGGAGGGGATACAACAATCCTTCAGCTAATGAAATAGTAATGATCTTTACAGATCCAAATGGTGAGCCTCCATTTGAAAGAGATATTAGGGGTCACTTGAAAGGATCTAACTTTGACAATGTTCAGTTGAATATATTAAGTCCCCATCTTGACCTTATGTCATATGTGGTTTTTTACCCACATGGAGAATTGGGCTGGCAACCCAATTTAAGACTTTCTTCCTACCATATAGACATGCAAAAGATCTCTAGCCTGCAATATAAGTAGCACAGATTGCAGTGAAGGAGTGTGTCTTTGATCCAATTCTACATGGAGGTAAGCTCTTTCAACAGTGGATCGTTGACTCCTATTTACAAGTAGAGGCCAATAATCTTAATTTCATTAAACAGAATTAAAAGAAACTAAGAATTGACTTTTACAAAGGGCTGGTGGATTTTGTCAACAGTGGGGAAAGTAGCATAGCAAAGCCAGTTATTTTACCATCAACATACCAAGGATCACCAAGGAATATGAAGGAGTGCTACCATGATGCTATATCTATAGTAATAAAATATGGTAAGCCCGACATATTTATTACTATGACATGCAATCCTATTTGGAAGGTGATCAAGGAAAATCTCTTTGAAGACCAATCTGTTTCTGATAGCTAGAGTTTTTAACTTAAAGCTTAAATCAATGATGGAGGATATTCTTTCTAAGAAAGTATTTGGTGAAGTAGTGGCTCATGTTTATTCCATTAAATTCCAGAAGAGAGGCTTACCACATGCACACATCTTAGTTATATTGAAGGGTGAAATTCAGAATGTATATAGGATTTACCAATATGTATCGACAGAGATACCAAGCCAAGAGTCGGATAAAATCCTTCATGAAGCGGTTATTAAACATATGATACATTGACCATGTATGTGGATTGATAAATCAAAGCAGTCCATGTATGGTGCACAAAGGAGTATCCAAAAGAATATATGGAACAAACAATTATTCATAGAGATGGATATCCTTTATATAAGCGTGTAAGGAGCGCTTCATATGCAGTTAGAGAATACGAGGTTACTAATGCCAATGTCGTTCCCTACAACAACTATCTATTGAAGAAGTACAACTGCCATATTAATGTTGAAGTGTGTACTTCAGTAAAATATATCTTCAAGAATATTTACAAAGGATATGACTGTTCAGATGTGTGTGTGGTTGATAATAATGAGATTGAACAGTACATCAATTTTCGATATATATCAGCACCAGAAGCAGTGTGGACGTTTCATGAATTCAAAATTCATAATAAATCACACAGTATAGTAAGACTTTCTGTACACCTAACAAGAGGGCAGATGATTGTTTTTGAAGAAGGTCGGGAACAGGATGCAATTACAAACAGTGACGTACAATGTACACAGCTTCTTGCTTGGTTTAAGATCAATGAAGATGATTTAGAAACAAAGCACTACTTTTACAATGGAATTCCTCTTCATTATGTATTTTCCAAGGAGAATGGAAGAAAAAGTGGAGACAACCAACAAAGATAATCACGAGGTTGTATTTAGGGTCTTCCTTCCGAAAAAGAGTGGTTTTATTTGAGACTTCTAAAATTTAAATGACAAAGGTGCTACATCATTTGGATTTTTAAAAAAATACAACAATGTAGAACACAACACTTTTGAAGAGGCATATGAAGCCAGAGGATTGTTGTTTGATAACAACGAATGGGATAGAGTACTTGAAGAAAATGCAAGTACCCAGCCGCCCTCAAGTATCAGAATGTTGTTCGGATATATATGTGCTTTCAATAGACCAAAAAGGTGAGTGTATTGTTTGAGAATGTTGTAGCCAGCTGACAGCTGCTACGTGATATTTAATACTGATGGATTGATGACAGCCGATATCAATTTGGCGGGAATATTTCCCACGCAAAACTATATAAGAAACCTCTCCATCGGAGGCGTTGATTCCTCAATAAACTCTTTACCTTTATATATGACAGAGAAATTTTACGAAGACATGGTAGAGGATTTCAAGGACGACATAGATTGTTGTCTATCTTAAAAGACATATTGAACTCGCATGGATGGAGTTTGAATGCAGCTGACTTATCAGAGCCAGAAAAATACATGTTTACTGAGATTATGTCTAATGTTGACGTTGAAGAAGTAAATGAGTAAATCTGTTCATTAAATTCACAACAGCGTTTAGCTTTTGATGCTATAGTAGATAGTATGGATCGGAGTGAATATTTGTTTTTCTTAAATGGTCTTGCTGGTTTGGGTTAAACCTACTGTATAATGTTTTGACAGCATATCTGAGTAGTATCGATAAACCTACTATTCAAATGGCTACAATCGGAATATCAGCAGATCTCCTAGAGAATGGAAGGACTGTGCATAGTGGTATGAAACACCCTGTACCATTGAATTAAGCCAGTGTTTCAAAACCACAGCCAAATACACCCGAGGCTGTAAGGGTAGTTAGTGCATCGTTGATCTTGATTTACGAAGTGTCTATGATGCCGAAGCATGCATTAGATGCTATTGATGAAGTACTAAAAAGGTACCTACATTCTAATGACATCTTTAGTGGAACGATAGTACTTTTGGGAGGTGACTTTAGACAGACATCGAACATAGTACTAAAAGGTACACTAATTGTTATCATTGAGATTTCTCTCTTAAGTGCAAGGACTTGGAGGCATGTGAGGGTTCTCAGCCAGTCTGCAAACATGAGGAGCATGAACCAAGACATGTTTGCAGATTGGCTATTGACTATTAGAAATGATTCATCCAATGATAGAGAAAACTTAGTCTCCATTCCAGATGAATACGTGGAAAAAGGAGACTTAGTAGAATCTATCTTTGATAGTGAGATGATACGATTTTCAGCAAGATCATCTTAACTACAAAGAATGACCATGTCAATCCTATCAATAGCAGGGTACTAGAACTTATTAGCGGTTCTAGTAGAGTATACCCAAGTGATATACTATTGTTTCAAACGACCTATCTGAAGTGATAAGGTATCCAACTGAGTTCTTGAATAGATAACAGCCATTCAGGTTGCCTCCTCATGAACTTAGTTTAAAGATAGGTTCAATAATTATGTTGTTGAGGAATCTTGATGCACGAAGAGGGTTGCTAAATGGCACAAGAAGACTATGTGTAAAAGAGTTGTATGTCAACTTCATAGTCGGGCAAATTATCATTGGCAGAACCAAGGCGGCCTTTGTTTCTATTCCTAGAATAGATATTATGCCCAGTGATACAATTCTTCCCTTTGTCTTAAATAGAAGACAGTTCCCTGTTGTCATGGCTTTTGCTATGACCATCCATAAGTCAACAGGAACAGTCTTTTGGCAGGGTCGGCGTGTATTTACCAGAACCAGTATTTACACATGAACAATTGTATGTAGCATTGTCCAGAGTCCGAGAGGGAAGGAATCAGAAGGTGTATTTGCTTCCGGATTCACTAGAAAGACTAAAAACATAGTGTACGATGAATTATTAAGAGGTGGTCATCGCACATAAAAATATTTTGGTCTTTTTGGGTTGGATGTAATCTAATGATGACAAATTGTATTGGATTGTATACAAAGTCTGAAGATATATCCAACAAACATCACCAATCATGCATTGGACATAACAAAAAATACACAGATTATTAAAATAGAAAGGAGAGATAAAGGATTCATGAAATATAATAGAAAAACAAAAAGCAACTTCTAGGCAGCTTTAATACCCGTTCTTAGAATGGGTCTGGCTTTGCTAGTTATGGTATAAACTTTTTACTTGTCTTAAATAAGAGGCTTATTAGGATACGATATGATATATTTGCTTGCATGTATCTATATCTTTATTTCCGATACATCGTATATCAGATATTGGCTGTAAGAAAGGGTTTAGATTGTAACATACGATGCTAAAGCGAAATCTGTGTTGATTTGAGCATCTTCTGAATACTGCTCATACATTAGTAATTTATATTTATTAGAAAAAACAAATTTGAATTTCTCCATTTTCTCATCACCTATATAGTAAATTAGAATATATATATTCTTTAAATAAATGTAATCCCACATGAAATGGTTGTTTTTTATTTGCTTGCATGGTTGTAGTGTTTTTGATAAAGTAACAGAAATCACAAAAAATATATTAAATGAGTTTAGAGAAGATCAGTATGCCATAATTATCTATCCAGATGTGTTCATAAGATATAATATTATCTTTGAGCACAACATCATAAAACTTGTTTATAGTGAATTTAAATTGGTAAAAGAGATGTTTCCTATAGATGAAACATTATTAAATGAAACATTATTAGATGAACCATTTTCTGATACATATTATACGTTTGATGCTTTTAAAGATAAATCAATTGCTTTACATAAAGAATTTAATGCTATGATGGAAAAACATTACTCAAAGTACGATAAAATATCGATAGTCTTTACCTATCCTGAAAGCCAAGAGAAACTTATTAGAATTATACTTGATTTTATAAAAAAAACTTTTTCTAAGAAAAAATATAAAATGATTAATATACGTACCCAAGTGGGAATTTCCAAGGAACAAGACAGTTCAGCGGTTTTTAAACTATTTGGTAGTCTGGAAGGGCTTATCAACTTTGAAAAAAATTTAAAAGGTGTTTTAAAAACTGATAGCGTGCTTCAAAGGTTTAATATTAACTTATTCAAATCAGACATTCTGTTTGATCCATTCTTAACTTTCCAAGAAAAAAAAATCTATACTGAATTACACATTCCTAAAAGAATTTCAACATTTTTCAGATTAAAAGATGAAGATGGTGCAAGAAAATTGCTTTTTTTCAACATCCCGTGCTTGAAATTTGATGCCAAAGAAAAAGAAAATTTAAAAAGAATTCTTCCAGAAATTGATGAAAATGATAATGACAGTAAGGCCTTTTTGGAAATGGCACTTGAAAATGACAATTTTTATAATGTGTTGGATGTTCCTAAGCTGCAACCGTTTGATTTTAAAGAAGGAAAAAATTTACAAGATTTGAAGGAAAAAGATAGTTCAAAAGGTGATTTTGTGTCAATCTATTGTTACATTAATAAAGAAAAAAATTTTTGCTCCATAACTAGAAATGAATTAGATCATGTACATCAAGAAATCAACACGAAACCAACTTTTCTTAAGAACATAAATATCATTTATAAATTGTTTGAAAAAACTTATGAAAACTTTTATTTATTTTATAAAACCTTTTATGATAATGTTGAGGGATTTGAACTTTTACTTGAAATATTGTCCGAACTTGGTTTAGTATTCAAAGACGAAATCAGCCTTATTAAGGAATCTAAGAATAGGGATAAATATATAAAAACGATCTACAGTAGAATTAATAGCTATGGATGTTTTCTATATGGTAAAAAGGGGTATCAATCCTTAATAGGTATTTTCTATCTCCTTTGGTTGAAGAATTTAAGCAAAAATATTGATTTAAATCCAGTTTTTAAATACCTAGATAAATTAAAGCGAAAGGATGAGGAAAAAATAAACGAAAACTATACCAAGTATTTATCTAAGTTGGAATGCTTAACCTTCTATTTTAGAGTTGAAAAAACTAGTGAAGTATTGAAGCATCGCAGAGATCCGAGATGGGCGGAGATCTATAATTTTTTAGTAACTTTTACCCCTTTTTTAAAGCAAAAGAATTTGATGGAGGTTCAATTATAATAAATGATTTCCGTTGTCTGTGTTTTTAAAAAATTTACATCCCTATTAATAAAAGAATTTCGAATTATTTTTTAACCCCTCTAAAATGTGGATTTACAAAGAAAAATAGTTTGGTATATTTTGATAGATGTTAAAGGGATGCTATAATGATGAAAAATAGAAGAAATTAGATATAATAAGTTATTTCTGAGAACTGGAGACAGTGTGATGTAAAAAGTGGTATATTATCTAAGTGTATAAAAACCGAACTCAAATTAAGCGAAGTCTCGTATATCATCGTGATTGATCAATCAATCAAAAGATGTTTGTATAACTTTTACGTATTTTAAAGATTTTACATGAACTACGTAAAAAGTGTCAAAAAAACAGCCCAAAAATGCTTTTTTTTCAGGCCCTAAAATAAGAAAAGCATATTAATTTTAATTCTTTTGAGAAACATAGAGGAGATATGAGAAATTTTAAATCACATAATGTAGTTATACGTAGATGCGATGTGTGAATTTTATGGTTTATGTTGCATTTTTTAGTAAGTTTACTGTACATGTACTTGATGGCTTTTAAAAAAGATAAAGAATTCGAAATAAAGCTAAATCATTTTAAATCCACTTTAACAACCAACTTATGATCCCATTTTTAAATTGGGCTGACTTTTTTATCATCAATATATAAAATAATAAGAAAAAATCTTATTTTAATTTTTACCGCCTAAGAAAATAAGATCGTAAAAAACTACGTTGCAAATAACTTATGTAAAATTAAATTATTTACACAATGTCATCTTATTTAAATAATTTAAAGTTGTGTCTGTATATGATATTATGGGTAAAGACAACCAAATTGATTTTAACATGTTCATCACATGACACTAATTTATAAAAATGGTGCATTTTGATCAAAGTCTCGGTTTAAGATTTATTAAGATTAAAAACTATAAAACAGCTTCATATTTAAATATTTTTTTAAAAAATTGGTAAATATGTAAATTTTTAAAAAACAACATATTTAAAAAACAACATTTTTAAATATTTTCTAACCCCTAAAAGAAGAAAAATTAAAAACATAAAGAAAACATATTAAAAAACTATCTAGACAATTATTGATGACAATTTTAGGTTCATTTCTAAAAAAACATTATTAGAAGATTTAGTATAAATAGAGCTCCATCAAAGAGGTTCTATTAAATGGATTTTATAGACACTAATAAAATTATATATCGTTATGTTAAACAATTTAGTGAATAAGAATTTCAAAGTACTTGGTGTGAAAACGATCACAGAAGCACACATTCAAGTCTCTATGTAAGATTTTATCTACCCTAGACTTAAAAAAAAGTTATGTTAAACTAAACTAAACTAAACTAAACTAAACTAAACTAAACTAAACTAAACTAAACTAAACTAAACTAAACTAAACTAAACTAAACTAAACTAAACTAAACTAAA
>SBJO01000017.1:23569-43565 GCA_015832245.1 Nosema granulosis
CTAATTATCATAGTACCATTCTCAGAGTGGGATAGCTTTGCTAGTGTTTAAATAATAAAATTAATAAGTACTGTTTCAATTAAATTAGTACAAAAAGTAGGGTTCTCGGAGATAATAGACAGAAAAATCTAATATAATATAAAATATCAATGATATCTTGTATGTACTCATAGCCATATTCATTACAGCTCCTTGAATCTAAATATTCAGCTAACTGAATTTCTCTTTCCACATATATAGTTTTCTTTCAAAGATTTGTCCCATTTCATCCTGTTGGGTTGCTCGCATTCTAATTAAATCTTCTTTATCTTTTAATTTTTTTGACCAACATATAAAAGCTATGTTTTAAAAGGCCAAAACTATGATCAAAGATATTATGCCAAACTTCAATGACGTTATTTGTTCTGGGAATATTAGCGCTATTTATAATATGAGTAGCCATAAAGTGGGACCAAACTTGCAGTAGCTGAAATATAATTGTCGTAAATAAATGTAGACTATCTGAAATAAAGAATGTTTATTTGATGTGGTTTCTAGTTTATGCTGCTGCTATTTATGTATTAAAGACTGATAAATTAACTAATAGAGGGACCAGCATCGAGATAAATATAACATTATTAATTTATGATGTTATTGAAGGCGCGTCTACGACAATAATTATTATAGAAGTAATTATATAATGGTTAATCGCGCCTGGAAAGCCATTCTGTTCCTTTAAAAGTATAATCTTCTTCTAAACTGTCAAATTTGACATAGGTTAGTGAGGTTAATGCTCTAGTAAATTTTTTAAATGCAAAACTAGTTGCATAGATATTTGAAAGGTTCAAGTTTTTGATTTTTCTATCTATAGCTAGTCCAAAATGAAAGAGACAACCATTAATCCTTGCATTGGGCCAATTAGAAGCAAGTGCTGTAATCTCAAAATCTGTTTTAATAACCGTTAGATTTAGAACAGCAACCAAACATGTAATTGTTTTGAACATGAAGTTGTAGGTTTCAGAGCCTTTATTCTTTTATAAACCAAAAATACAAGGAAAAACATGATGCTTTCTGATGTATGAAATAGTGTATATAACTGATGACATGGATCTGGAACAACTGAAAAAGTGCCATAAACTCCCCATATTAGATTCATTTTAAGCTTTTCAATTGCTGTTTGAAAAAAAACAAAATCACATTTTCGTTGGCTGTTGGTTTTTAAAAGTTCTCTGGTACATATTGAAAAATCTTTTTGTTAATATGTTTGAAGCAAAGTACGGTTTGGTTGAAGAGTTAGCGTTTAGGTAAGGGGTAGGGTTTATGTACTTCAATCTGTAGTCTCTTAATAATTTGAATAGATTATAAAAATGTCCCACTGTTCTTAAAACCTCAATTTCTGCCTCTCTTATCGAAGAAAATGCAACATTTCTAGGATTATCGTTTGTGTGAATGATTTTTTTTCCATTTCATTGATTAATGGTCGCCTTATTGCATTGGATATTTTAGAATATGGTTATGAGGCTTATTGAGCACGGATGGTGTTAATTTTACGATACAATCCACACATGTCTTTGCCCTAGTTTGACAAGAGGTAACGACGCATTTCCAACTTACAGAGTTAACAAGCCACTCTCTGGGTCTGTATAAAAACATGTCATCATCTATTATCTGATTTCCTCCTTCTGACTTTTGATAAGTAGCATTTATGTGGGTAAAAAATAAAATTTTAAAAATTGTTTTGTAGCCCCATAAATCCCTGCTATTATCTTAGGGTACCTGGATCCCTTCTCCTCTAATGTTTTAAATGATAAAATTGATAAATACTGTTCAATTAGATCAGTACAAAAAGTAGTGCAAATTCTTTTTTTAGAGATAATATGTTTTCGTGTCCTAAATTTACTCTCAATCAAAATATGTTAATTAACATATAAAGAGAAACAGATGTATCTATTTGTTTTAAGTTTCTGTTTATATAATACGATTTTATCATTTTAAAATACGTTTGTTTCAAAAATCACAAGATATGTTTAAACAACACATTGATACAGATTAAAAATTTCGTACATTTTTATTTTGCATTTGATTAATGATAACGTATAAATCTTTAAGAGACATGAGCACATAAAAGATCCCCTTTCTTAGATAAAGATACCACATTTCTATATTTTTTTAATATTTTCAAATATAAATAATTTCACACCCTCAATAAGTGTCTGAGGTAACTCGACATCTCTTAGCAGTTAAATCAGCAATAGGTGGACTCATTGTGAGATTGTATGAAGACTTAAAGGTCTATGTACGATACGTTAAAGTGTTGGGGAATGCGCCAGGATGGAAACATAGCAGCGAGTACCAACAGCAATGAAGAGCTATCTCTAAGCTGATCAGCTTTTTTAAAAAATAAGTATGCAGTAAATAAATCTATTGTACTGATAAAAATTGAAACTATGTTTACAACATTTTTATGTTAAATTTTTATTTTAAAATCAACACCACATTCTTTCTCAGTCTTTTTGATTGATTCCAATAAATTTTTGTACAATTCAGAATATCTTCGATCAAATTCCCCTAGAAGCAAATAGCAATCTCTGTGTTTCACAAGGAAATTAATAAATTTATCGATTCGTTCTACGTAGTACATCTGTTTATTGAAATCATTAATTAAAGCTCTTACTTTGAAGAAGTATCCTATTCGAGAAATATATCTATCAAGAATTCCATAGGTTTTGAATTTCTTGGTGAAGTTGTGTTGTTTGTGGGAAGATACATTTTCATTGGTGGCCTGTCTCTCTGTAGCTTTATCTACCTGAGGAACAGTAATCCAGAGCTTGTTCTCCAGTGCTTTGTGTTCTGCAATTAAACTATCAAGAACCTTTTTAAGAGATGCAAACTCAACAGTTATGTAGTCTTCTAGATTTACTAAAGAGCTTTGGGACCTAGAGACCTTTCTACACACGTAGGTGTACTTATAAGAGAGACCAGATACCTGGTGGAAGGAGTATCGTAGCATATCTATATCATCGTAGAAATAGAAATCAGCAAACTGCTTGTTTAGTATAGATGTATTGAACACTATCAATCTATCTATAATCTCCATCAGCAAGTAGTAGACCAGTACAGAAGTATTACTTAGAATAATGTGGTTGAATAAAGAGAGCAGAGAGTGGTAAACTAGCTGGATCCTAAAGAGAATAAAGAAGACATTGAGTATAAATCTAAGAAAGAAAGAGTAGAAAGCTACAAACCAGTAGCTAAAAAGCAGATCAAGGAAGTAGAAGTTCATTATACTATTGAATATCCCCTGTGAAGACTTGATTAGATAGAAAACAAGGCCACCAGTGTGTGTGAAGGTCTGTGGGTTGGTTAGGAAGCTGTACCTTACAGTACACAGCACACCTGCAATCAAAGAAACCAGTAAATTAAAAAGATAGCAGACGTTGATAGAAATTTTCTTTTGAAAAAAACTGGCAGTGTCTTTGGAACCTTCGAGGAGGTTTGTCCCTGCGAGAAAGTTTGAAGTAAACAGAAAATGAGACAAAGCAAACAAAATGGTTCTACAGAAAAAACTTAGATTGTGTTTTCTACCAACAAATTTGGCGTAGATAAAAACAAGCCCAGAAGTGGCGTAGAACATAGTTTTGGGATCGTAGAGGCTCTGGACAATGTTTATAGGGTTAAATAGAGCTTTGATGGGATGTAAAACTACCAGAGAGAATATATTTGATATTAAGATAGTTTGAACGGAAGTCAGAAGAGTGGCTATAATTTCTTGTTTCTTGTAAATTTGTTTTTGGTTTTCCATGGGGAAAAAATAATTATAAGAGAATTAGAATAAAATAATTATAAGAGAATTATAAGAGAATTATAAAATAATTATAAGAGAATTATAAAATATTTATAAGAGAATTATAAAATATTTATAAGAGAATTATAAAATAATTATAAGAGAATTATAAGAGAATGAGAATAAAAACTGAATAAATTTTTGAGATATTTTTTAAAACCTTTTAATGACTGAGCTTAACTTTGAATCTTCAATAACAAAACCCTTCGCCTTTAGAATCTCTCTCAGTTCATCACACAGTCCATATAACTCCTTGGAATCTCTTCCTTCTTTAGCAAACCCTCTGACCTTGTTTCTAAAAGAACTGAGAATATCAGCCAAGGCTTCTGCATCTCCACTGCTCTCTGTGGCTTTTGGTCCTTCTATCCCAAGAATATCTAAAATTTTATTAATGAAATCTCTAACGGTAAATAACGTCAGAATAGAAATCTCCTTAATGGCTGAGTTGGTAGACGAGATAAGCTCTGATATGCTTTTAAGTACTTCTGGTGTATCGAAGTTGTTTGAAAATGAAAGATCAATGTCATTTTCTGTTTTTTCAAGCATCTGTAGAATCTCAAAATCTTTAGTCTCGTTGAACATTTTATCACTTAAAGTATCTTCGTACGCATCGTATCTCTTTGAATTGGCATAGGAGATGAAGTTTTTGATCTTCTTTTCATAATTCTGAGCAAATTTTAACTCTTCAGTCTCGTAGTTCATGTCTTTGCTCCACTGGTGGTTTAGAAATAGAATTCTGAGTTGGTTGGGAGTACTCGTCTTGAGTATTTCTCTGATTGTAGTGAAGTTTTTCAAAGATTTCGACATCTTTAGACCATCTATATTGAGATGTCCAGAATGGAGGAAGTATTTAATCCAGGGCCTCGACTGGTAGTACGCTTGGCACTGTGCTATCTCGTTTTCATGGTGAGGAAACTTCAGGTCTACTCCACCAGCGTGGATATCGATGGACTCCCCAATCACATCAGAAGCCATCACACTACATTCGATGTGCCAGCCAGGCCTGCCTTTTAGTCCATCGTATTCAAAATATAGCTCGTTCTTCTTAGCAGCCTTCCACAAAGCAAAATCTGCTACATTTCTTTTTTCGGAGACCATGTTTTTTTCACTTACATTGCAAGCATCGAGGTTTATTCCTTCTGCGGACTTGAAAATGGGATAGTCGTAGGCCTTCTTGTACTTCTCAACATCAAAATACACACTGCCATTGCTTCTGTAGGCAAATCCATTGCTTTCTAGCTTTTTGATAAATAGACCTATTTTCTCTATGTAGTCTGTAACTTTGGTCAGACGAGTAGGTAACCTGACGTTCAGCGAGCACATATCTTCTAAAAACTCCTTGGTGTACTTCTTGGTGACATCATAAGCATTCAACCCAGATGCATTGGCTTTGTTTATAATCTTATCATCGATATCGGTGATGTTCATAACTAAAACAACATTGTAGTTGTAATACTTCTCGAGGATAGACCTAATAACATCGAACATTACATAGGTTCTGCCATGACCTATATGAGAATCATCGTATACAGTTGGTCCACATATGTACATCTTGATGGTTTTTGGATCATTTGGGATGAAACTTTCCATTTTCTTTGTAATTGTATTATAAATTTTCAATGTATTTTTCATGGGTCATATTAAACAACAAATTGTTTTTAAAAATAAATTTTCAAGCTACAAGTTTCATATAAACAACAAATTATTATTGTTTTTAGAAAATTACTAGCAAAGCTATCCCATTCTAATAATGGGACTGTGTTAGTTGGTTTGGTGTATTAAAACGATATAAACATTATTAATGTCTAAAATGCATTCATAGTAACCTCTTTGCTAGAGCTCTATTTATACCGAAAATTTCTATTAAGTTTAATGAACATATTTTAAAATAAATTAATCATCAACAACTGTCTAAATTAGTCTTTCAAATGTTTTTTTGTGTTTCTGATTTTTCTTCTTTTAGGGGTTAGAAAATAAATAATTCGTTTTTAAAAAATTAGTATTTTACAATTTCAAAAAAATTTGAATTTGAAGCTGTTTTATAGTTCTTTGACCATAAGAGATCTTAAACCGAGACTTTGATCAAAATGGTGCATTTTATAAATTAGTGAAATCTGATGAACATGTTAAAATTGATGTAGTCTACTTTTACCCATAACATTCATATACAGACAGATATTAAATTGTCTAAGTAATTATAAATTTTCAAGTAATTATAAATTTCCAAGTAATTATAAATTTCCAAGTAATTATAAATTTTCAAGTAATTATAAATTTTCAAGTAATTATAAATTTCCAAGTAATTATAAATTTCCAAGTATATTTATTGGTATAGAAAATCAAACAACATGTATATTCTGTTTTTCTCACAGAAGTCTTCAATATATTTCATAAATTCGTATTTTGTCATTTTACTGGATCGTCTTACTGGAAACTTCATTGTCCAAGCCAAATAGAAGTCTAAAATACTGTCCATTTCTTTATTTACATCTCTTTCTTTCTGTGTTCTATCTTTCACAGCACTCCCCAAGAATTGTATTCCATCTTTGGAGCACAAAAACTTTTTTATCAATTTTTTCTCGTTGTATTTTTCAGTTGTCATGAAACTTTTTGGGATACAGAAACAAAATATAAACCCATCATGTACGATAGATACGATAGACAAGTTCGTTTGATCGGAAAAGATGTACAAAATAAAATAGAAAATCTCAGTGTTTGTGTGATCGACCATTCCAAGTCCTTTGTGAGTGGGGAGATTGTTAAGAATTTGACTTTGCTTGGTGTTAGAAAGTTAAAATTGAATAAAACAGCTCTAGTGTCCTACGAAAAACTGGTCTTAGGAGAAATTTGTAAATTAAATAATAATTTAGAGTTGCAGATAGTCAACGAACTTGATTTAGAGTGTGATGTGAAGATATCGGTGAATCTTGAAGTAAAAGACGAAGATACTATTAATATATGTACACAATGTTACAGTTTTGCCACAGGGTACTCTAAAAAATGTGATGGTACAGTAGAAGATACAGTTAAATATGACACTGTACAAAATACAGTAGAAGATGCAGTTAAATATGACACTGTACACAATACAGTAGATGACACTGTACAAAATACAGTAGAAGATACAGTAGATGCAGTTAAATATGACACTGTACACAATACAGTAGATACTGTCAATGATACAGTAGAAATAGTTAAAGATTGTTTATTAGGAGCCTTTGTAATTCAAGAAATCATCAAAAAGATTGCAGATAAGCCATTTTTAAAAGAATATACGTTAGATATTAATTAAATTAATTTTTCTATTTTATTATTCTTTAGCTCTCTCAAGAACTAGACGTCTCCCATAAAGATGCGTACTCTTTCCGAAGTACTCGATTGCTTTAAATATACTCTTTTCAGAATCAAGTTCAACAAAACAGAAGCCTCTTGAGTTTCCATCTCTTTTTTTAGGAATTCTAACGTTAGTAAAATTAAATTTACCTTTAAACAAACGTTCCACGTCCGACTTTGTAGCTTGAAAGGGGAGGTTTTTTATCAACAGTTTGTTTGTACGTTTTAAATTTTCTTCGTTATCCTCATTATTATTAATATTCTCCTCATTATTATCAATTTTACTGCTACTACCATTATTATCAATATCTTCTACTTTACAAATTGGTGCAAACTCACAATACACAACTGTATCATTATATCTCCTTAGATTTATATTTCTATAACACTTAAAACACTCCTCTTCACTCTCAAATTTAAGCAAGGCCAGTGTCTTTGAAGGTGCTACATCTATTCTTCCTTTTACATTCATAAAATCTAAACATTTCTCTATCTCCATATTTCTCACTATCAGCATCTTCTTGTTTTTTTCATTGGTGAGATTATTCAGGTCTATTTTGTTTCTTAATAGGAATTTGTTGGTTTGATTCACCAAATTAGTCTCAAGCAATGCTATTTTACTGCCCAATTCCTTATCTTTTAAATCTACAAGATCGTTTTTGCTAATCTTTTGGTTTTCACAAGTTTTATTAATTACAGATTCAAAATTGAAAAAAAGTGTGTTGTAGTGCTCCGACTTCTTAGAATCTGTCTTTTTAGTGTTTGGTTTGATGGTCACTGGCTTTCCAAAGACTTGCACTACGTTTTTCAGGACATTTACAGCATCTTCTGGGTTTTTGTAAGTAACTTCACAGTTGTAATGTGTTGGCTTGGAAATAAATTCAATGGAAGAAATCTCCCCGTGTTTTCTTAATTCCTCCTCCAACAAGCTTGTCTCGAGCTTTGGAAGATATTTAATGAATAAAATACTGTGGTATTGAGCTACTCTCTGCTCAGATTCCGATATATCTCGATGATCTTGTAGCTTAGAATGGAATACACCTATTTTGTGATTGTGTAAATAGATACCGTTTAGTTTTTTAACAGCTTTTTCTGCAGATTCCTCGTCTTTATAGCCTACAAAGCATACTCTTCTAAACTTACCCGAAGTGTCTTTCAGCATAAATAGATCCGTAATCTCCCCCTGTGTAGAAAATTCCTTGTGGATTTCAGCTTCTGTAATGAAATGTGGTAAATTTTTTATAACGATTCTCATTTATAAAGGGGGAGTTTTTAGATCTTTTTCTATCTACATTTTTTTATTTAATATAACATTGAATCGTCTTTTCAACAAGACGTCGTAGCAAAGTGGTTAATGCGGTAGACTGCTAATCTATTTCCCTAGTGGTGCGCGAGTTCGAATCTCGCCGACGTCGTTTTTTTATTTGCCACGTCCAAAAATATGTGTAGATTTACAAATAAATAAAATATAATCCATCCTAACAAGCTCTAATAGCTCAGTGGTTAGAGCGTCGTGCTAATAACGCGAAGGTCCTGGGTTCGACCCCCAGTTGGAGCATTTTTTACTAACTTTATATCTTTTTTATACTAATTTTATATCTTTTTTTTATACTAACTTTATATCTTTTTTATAATAACTTTATTATTTTTTTATACTAATTTTATATCTTTTTTTTATACTAACTTTATATCTTTTTTATACTAATTTTATATCTTTTTTTTATACTAACTTTATATCTTTTTTATAATAACTTTATTATTTAGAAAATTTCTAGTATTTCTTTGTCTCCTTTAAGAACTACTTGATTACAGAACATTTTTCCGTAGACAACATGCCCGAGGATTTCAAAGCAGAAAGAAGTTTGATCAAGAGAAAAAACTGTGGAGAGATCTAGCATTTCTACTATTTTGTAAGAATTGAGACACTTAAAAGATTCTTCGAAGTCTTCCGGTGGACATTTGTGAGGAGAAATTAATCTTTTTGGATCTACAAAGATTTCAAAGACACAATTTGAGATGATCAGCTTTAGAGTTTTGTTAATGAGTTCTATTTTGAGAGATCGAAGAGAATAAGTCTCTTCGGAGTTCACCAAGAGAGTTTCGAGAGAATTATCAAAGCCAAAAGAAACAGACTGTGGCTTTGAAAGGATGTCAACTTCTAAACAAATAGAATCTGGAAGCAGAACAAGAGTACCTTTGAGATACTTTGTATCTACTAGGACATCCCCTGAAGATAGAGAAAGAGGCGTCTTCATCCATTCTTCAAAGCCAGTCTTCTTAAACGAAGAAAATGGTGTTTCTTTATAAGGCTTATACGACATTATATCATTTTCAGGTTGTTGATGTGGATTGCTTTCATATGCATTGTTTTTATTAGCATTATTTTCATGCGAATCAATCTTAAGTTTATGAAAATCAAAATTATTTTCATTTATGCTTTCATGCGCATTATTTTCATTTATGCTTTCATGCATGCTTTTATCAGCATTACTTTCATGCTTATGATCAAGTTGGATAATTTCTTCTTTTTGTTCGTTTATTATGTTTTCTGCAAAGTCTAGCAATGAATAAGGACCATGTGTGTGAATTAAGTCGATAAGAGTTTTTGCTTTCTCTCGAAGCTCAGGATTCTTTTTAAGATCTCCAAAGATTGCCATCAGTTGGTGAATGTCAATAAATTTTCTCCTAAAGAAAGCTAAGTAGAATTTAAAAATATCAAAAGTAGAAATATTCGTAGAAGATTCTATTTCTTTCAATGCCAGTGGAAGCTCATCACAAATATTCCCAGCCAAGAAGAGAAATTTTTTAATATTGTTGGCAGTTTTAAGTTGGGACAAGTAAGCTTTTACCAGGTGGGTGTACTGGGGAGAAAATGGATAGTAGGCATACAAGATGTCTATAATTGAAGAATTGTTAGTGTTTGTGAATATTTCGTGGACTACAAAGTTCTTTTTAAGACCATTTCCAAGGATAGTCTCCAGTAAGGCAGGATCCCAAGCCCATCTCCTGATTTCTTGAATAGAAATGTCATCTAAACGATGGTAGAGCATTTTTACTTTCTGTCTTTTTATATAAAGTGGATCTCTGTCGAATATTAAAAAACTAGAATTCTCATAGCTTACAAAGTCCAGTAGACTTTCTTGGAAGAGAAGTATGTGGAATATTCTCTCATCACTTCCACAAGCAAATGGCAAAGAAGCATCGTAAACAAACTGTCTATACGAAGTATCTCTAGCTAGAAGAATCTGAGAAGCATAGAAAAAGAGAGGCAGATGGTCTTTCTTGAGACACCTCAAAAGAAAATCGATGTTGTCAACAGGAGAAATCTTTAGAAGATACGAAACAGCCTCTAAATCATTTTCAATAAATTTCTTTTCTATCAAATTGCTTCCTTTGTTTTCAACTAAACTATTTTTCTTTCTATTTGAAAAAGCTACACTTCCCAGTGCCTTTCTACTGAGCTTCTGGTTGTCAGAGAAAATGAATCCTTCTAGGATCTCTATACTGCTAGGTATCCTTGATAGTGCATCCACTAGTCCCATCTGGATTTCTAATCGCCTATCTGCCAACCTTTTTAACTGTCCTGCATAGTTTTTTAGGACAATTTCGTCTCCCATCCACCCCACTGTCTCCAGTGCTGTCTTTACCATCTCTTTGGATTTATCTGCTAGGTCCTTCAGAAATGTATTCACACACAGCAACTGTCTCATTGGCTTCTCTTTCGTATACTTCTTCAGAAATATATTTGTCAGTCTCTTCAGCTCAACATCCTGCGTATCGATAATCTTCACCACCTCGGGAAAAAGCATACTCATATCCTCTCCTGCTTGCATCCTGCAGATGATACTTCTCATAGCTTCTGTACTGTTGCTAAACATCTTCTCTAGGATCTTCTTGGTACTCAAAGGTGTCTTTACAAACGAATTGTCACAGAACATTTTCTCCATAAACATGCATAAACAAAATAAAATTGATTAAATATTTGAAAAAATCTGAAACAATTTGTTTGTAAATATAAATAGTTCTGCTTTGTTTACGATATGCTTTCAAACTTACTTACTCAGCTGGCTTATGCAAATGGTCTCTTTAATATAAAAAATGGGAAGCCTGTAAATTTCACTCAAAATCCTACTTTGGTTTCCAAAAAACTCTTTTTGGAGATTAAAAACCTACAAAGAAGGCTACAGATTCTCTACTACCGCCTTTCTCTTGATCTAAAATCATTTAGTTTTGAAGATGACATGTATAAATTTCTCTCTAGTATAATAAGCACCAGAAAGAAACCTATAAAGTCTTTTTACCTTCGATCAGACTATCTCTTAGATGGAGATATCTACAAACAAGTAGAAATTAACATGATTTCCCAGTGTTTTTCTATCTTTGGACCTATAGTCAATCGCATTCATGCCTTGATAAATAACAATACAGAAATTTCTGACAGTGATGTTAAGTTTATCGATTACCTGGAGACTTTGAAAAATGAATACGAAAGGGTTTTTAAAACTAAAGATACCTGTATAGCTATGGTGGATAACGACACCTCACCTTCATCCTCGAACTTCTTAGAAAAAATGAAGATAATTGAAATGTGCAAAAAGCGTGGGATGGCAGTTTTACACGTAAAAATTGATGAAATTGCTTTCTCGAAACACAAAGCTATCCATAAAAAATCTTCTCGGGATATCTCCATAGTCTACTACAGATGGTTCTACAACTACGATCATTACGACTCAGATTCTAAAGACATCCGCAAAAAGATCGAAGACAGTGATGCTATTAGTTTGCCATCTGCTGAATTTCAAATTGTAAATTCAAAAGCCTTTCAAAAAATTTTGGCTGATGAAAACACGCTGCAAAGGTACACAGATGACCCAAAAGAGATTCTTAGACACTTTGGAGAATTTAAAGATGTCTCAGAAGATACAGTTCCACAGGAAAATTGGATTCTTAAGGATGTTGAGGAAGGTGGCGGGCACTTAAACAAATCTATTTCTAAGTCTTCTTTCCTTATGAAGAAATTTAACTCCCCTTCTACTCCTTCTAAGTTCATTGAAGACCTCGAAACAAGAATGATTATCTCTGAAGTTAGTATCTTTGGAGGTCTTATAAGTGTAGATGGCGAAATTGTCTATAACGAAGAATGCGGCTATATGGTGCGCTCAAAAGATGCAAATTCTCTTGAAGGTGGTGTTTGTATTGGAGCAGGTGGCTTAGACTCACTCGTTTTACTTGAATAAATATATTACATTTACTCTGCAATTAATTTTATTGTCTTAAAAAAATCCTAGGTATGGATAACGTGCAAATGTCCGCTTAAAAAAAATTTTTACCTCTACAATGACAGTTTTGTTGTGGGTATATGGCGAAAAAAAAACAAATTTTACCAGTTATCAATAGTATTTTATTTTACTCAAAAAATCTAAAAGACAGGTAGGTCAGTTACTTATTGGAAGTGCTCTGTAAAGGATGTCAAGTGTATGCACACTATAAACAAAATGATACAATTCATCTGAATAAAGACCATAATCATTCCCGGATGAGAAAAGATATTTAAGATGACATGTGTGGGTTTAATTAGAAATAAAATCAAGGTTTCTCCTTTTATATCAGCAAAGTTGACTTTTTACGATCCACTTCTTTTTCTTTCTGATGTGTATTTACATTCACCATTAATTACATTTCATTTTCCGTCTTTCTCCTCTATGAAAAGTATCATCTATAGGTTTAAAAGAGAATTAAATTTTTCTTATTTTCGAAGTTTACTATCAAATATAAATCTCGATATTTTTAATCTACCTGAACATGAACAATGTTGCTTATTCATGAAACCCAAATAGAGCCAATGATAGTTTTAGGCGATGTTAGGTTTATTTCAAAATTCGCTGCCATGGATAATATAAAAATCTATATGAACGGAACATTCAAATCTGCACCTCATGAATTTATCAACTTTAAATAATACATGCAGAATTTAATTCTCAATGTTTTCCAATCATGTATTGTTTTTTATGCGGTAAGACTGAGAAAATTTATTATCTTCTTCTTTGCAGGATAAAGGAAGTCTTTCAACGAAATAATATAGATTTTAAATAATATACAAATAGATTTCGAATACGATGCTTACAATCCCATAAAAAGATTATTTCCCAATACAAATGTAAAAGGATGTTTCTTTCATTTTGGGCAAGCTATATGGAGAAAGGTGGTCGATTTGGGACTAAAGTCCATGTTTAATGAAGATGCGAATTTTAGAGAATGTGTTCGAACAATAATTTATTTAGCACTTGTTCCAATAAAATTTATATATGAAAGCTGTCTCATTATAAAAGAAATGTTGAGGAAACGTGGCTTTTAACCAATAGGATATTATTCGATAGACAGATATGGTCACAGCATGCTGTTTTAAGAGGCTATACCAATAACTATACAGAAGGTGTTCATTCTAAGATTAATGCTTCGATTAAGATATCACATCCAAATTTCTATGAGCTAGTTGACAAGTTATCCAAAATACAACTGCTTTCTTTACTTGAATACCGAAGGCTTATTAATGGTGGATCTTTTAAAGAAAGAAAAAATATATATATTGAACAAGATAAAAGAATTGAAAATCTTTTAAATTTATTTTGGAATATACTTATTGATCTGAAACAGCTTTTTGTTGGGCCTTGCTTACGCGATAAAATTAAATGTTTAAGTTTTAAATTTGTTCTTTTTTTCAAGAGGTATTTTTTAATGTGAACAATTGGCCCGTAAACGTAGATATAAGTTCAATTTTCATAAAATATGATTTCATATCTTTAATATTTGATCTTCAAATAAATTTAAATAGTTTGCATTTTATTAAATAAAACTTACATTTGAGTGTTAGAAAATCAATTCCCGCTTAATCAAAATAAAAAACAAATTAAAGATTATTCTAAAGATGTTTATTTTTTTTCTGGCATGTTCTAAAAAGGATATATTTGAAAACATTTTTATTGGTTTATTTTCAAAAAGGATATCAATTTGTAATGTAATATTATACTTAAGCTTATGTGTTTTCTTTAGCGACAGTTAATTAAATTCTCCTTTTTTTTAAAAATCAGATTTCTGAAATAATTCACTCCCATGGAATACGAAGATATTGTTATTTACTCACTTATCACTTTTATATGCTGTTTTATATCGTATATAACTAGAAAATACTGGAAAAGGCACACTACAAACACAGAAGAAAGCTACGAAGATTTAAAATCTTATGGTGATAATTTGTATAAAAATAGAGAGTTTAAAGATGCGCTAAGGCGGTATTTTGAATGTAAACATCTGGCAAGAACTAAAGAGCAGGAAATTGAGACATATAATTCCATAGCTTCGTGTTATATGAAAATTATAAAATTTAAAGAAGCTTTGATTTATTTAGATAAATCCACTGAATTGGATATTAATAGTAATTTAGATGCTATTCAGATGCGATCTGATTGTTTATATTTATTGGGACGTAAAAAGGAATCATTCTTTGAACTAAGCTTACACAGATTTTTACTTTCTGATAACAATAAAAACAATGATAAGCTACTTGAAAAAAGAGAAAAAGAAACATGTACTGAACTGACAAACAGTTTTGTAGAAGAAAAAATACTCCCATCATCAAATATCCCTTATTCGGAGTTTTTTAGTACACTTGTTGGGCTTGTTCCTTATGAATCAGACAATAGATTAATTGAATTGATCAAAATGAAAGATTATAAAAAATTGGATGAATTTGTTTTTGACACTGCCAATGAGAATATCAAAGAAGGCGATTTGAGCTTGAAGATAGTAAAAGCAGGGCTATATTTCTTAAAAGGGTATTATGGATTGTCATATCAAACTCTAGAAGAATCTGATCAAAAATTAGAGAGACTATTTCTATTATACCTTAAACTAGAAGGAAGCTCGAAGAATATTGTTGACAAAGACATTATTAATGATTCAGAAATCCTAGGGAGTAAAAACCCAACAATATTATTTTATCTTGCAAAAATTTATCTGAAAATTGGGCAATGTGACCGTTATTTTGAAATTATGAACAAATGTAAAGAACACTCTTTTGCTTATCTAGAACTTCTTTATTACTTTGAGGACAAAAAAGATAAGATATCTTTTAATGAACTTGCTTATGAAGCAATTAAAAAATTCGATGGAGATATGGGTATATTATGCAAGGTGGGATGTTATTATGCTGAAAATGGAGAATTAGAAAAAGGGAATGAGATAATATCAAAAATGAAAGATAAGAAAGATCCAAGGACCTACTTTGCCAAAGCTATTTCTTCACTCGATTCTGGAAATCATATTTTGCCGTTGAAAAACTTAAAAAAAGCTCTTGAAGTTGATCCAACGTATTTCAAACCTTATGTTTATATTGTGAATTTGATTTGTAAAGATGACAAAAAAGAATGTAAAAAGCTAATGAAGAAGGGATTAAGGATGGCTGGCACTTATTGCGATGTATTTTTCGCTTATCAGATGCTTGTATCATTAGAAATGAGCGATTATGTTTTATATAAGATCTTAAAGGAACGAAAAAATCAATCTAATGAAAATTAAATATCCAAAGTGAAAAATAGCAAGTATTCATTTAATATTGATTAATTAAAAACCCTATTTTAGAAAATTAAATATGTTTGATGTATGGTAAGAAACGAATGAATTTATCTACGACATTTATATCGTGACTTTAATTTATCATAAATAGGGGGTTTTTATTTTTGCATCTTTTTGTCGAAAAATCTTTATTTTAGTTCTTAAAAATGAATAAAACGTATATATGAAAAGAAAGCTATAAAATTTGTTGGTTTCTAAACGAATTTAAATTTGATATTAAGGAAAATACACTATAAACTATGTAAATTTTGTAGAAAGTCTGTGGTAGACAAACATAGAGTGTTCATAAAACATGAAATCATTCTTAGTATTTTATCATCTTTTGTAGAAAATGAAAATACTGTCTTAGAAAAAGGGTTATTAAAAATCAAAGTTCAAGGATAAGTTAATTATAACCTTCACACCAACCGATATTCCTAAGAAGTTAAAGTGTGGCGAAAAGGAAGAATTGTTTTTATTCTTTAAACATGAGTTATCATCTGTATTCAATACTCGTTCATACATCTTGATTCATTTTGAAAAATAAACTTTTATAGATTTTAATTTTTTTAAACTGATACTAAAGTTTCCCTGATTGTAGATGATTGTGAAATCAAAAGACAAGGTATCTAAATAACTTAGTTGTAAAAACATATGTATTGAATGTAATAGAAATTCTAATCGTTCTAAAGTTGGATATTCAAGGCTTGTTGAAATTTTCATAACCTGTACGATTGAAAATTTTGATATTAAACAAGAGAATATTTTTCTAAAAAAACATCGACGCGGCCACTTATATGATTAAGACATTCTCTTCGTTGAAGAAAAACTTTAAAGATATATATCATGTAACTTGTTTGGCACATTTAGTTTATAACTATGGTTTAAAAGTTAGAGGAACCTTTAATGCTGTTGATAATTGTATTGTGCAGGTCAAAGCCTGAACGATCAAAAAAGGCTAGAATAGCCATGTTTAACAGATTATGTCTCCTCAAAATGTAATTGTCACAAGGCGGTCAAGCTGATTGAAGGCATCACTTTTTTTTTGGTAAGTATTGGGTGAACTAAAACATGTTTATTAAGAAGTGTACAATATTTATAGCTTTTCCGATTGATAAAATAAACGGTGGTTGACAGACTCAACTAATAACCCCGATTGTATTAAGACCTGACGGTTTTTATTAATAACGATAAATTAAATAAGACAAACAAGTTATCTCCACCAGTAAAAAACTTCCTATTGTTAAAAAAATCTATTGGGCATTAATGGAAGGGGCTGTTTGGGTATAGCTATGTAATAGCAGAACAGCGATATATTACGTTTAATATGTCTTTCCGTCCGTGACAGGCTGTTCTATGAATATTCGTTAATTAAATAACCCGATTGTTTATCTCCAACCATGTTATGTTTACAATAGTGTTTTATTAGATAACGCTAAAGCAGAGGTTGAATCATTTATTTTAGTGAAACGGTCGATTTAAAAAAAGTGGATTAATAAACAATTTTGAAAAATCAAAATATACAATAGGAAATTGTCTTGTATTTATTGAAGAAATAATATATTAAGAAGACTCCGTGAGAATATAAAATCATCTTGAGAGTCAATTTTGGAATAATAAATCATCTTTAGAGTCAACTTAGCAAAAATAAAACCTCGAAAATTTTATAAGCTTAAAATGTAAATATTTTGCCTGAATATTTATGTTTTTCTAAGAGGCAGTATACCAACATCTGTTTCCGTAAAAGGTAGCTTCACCATGCTTGGTAACTATTGGAAAAAGAAAGCAACTTTGAATCAGAAATCATTTACTTTTATTTTCAAACTATTATAACACAAAATAAACGCTTTATGTTGAAATTGTTTTAATTTTTATTCAATACCAAAATATTTGATTCATATTAATGTCTTAAACGTTTTTAATAAAATTTTGCATCTTTTAAATCGCCTCAATAATAAATGAACTAAAATTTTTCTTACAATAACCCTTATACAATGCAAATATTCCTTTTTTTGATTTCTTATGTAGCCTCTCACATGATTTTAAGAGATTATAAAAAACTAGAAAGTGAAAATTTTTTCATTGTCTCTCCAGTTAGAATTAAAAGCATTTATGTTACAGATCAGCAATCAAAAATATATAAGAATGCGTTCACTTTTAAAAACGTAGATGTGACCCGTATTAAAATAAGAGAAAAAAATTCAATTTTTTTTGAAATACCCTCAGACCACAAGATTTATTTTGTACAAGGGAACAATGCACGATTTCCTAATGTAAAAGATAGCGAATATCTCAAAGTTGTAATAGATACAGTAAAACCATACAAGTTTTGCCTTCCTTATTTTCTCAAAAAAAACTTTGGCGATTCTAAGGAGATGTTTAGTTCACAAATATATGAAGAAAATGTTATTGAGATAAATACAAAGAGTTATAACTGTATTGTTCTCAATTATTAATAAATTATATTTGCTATTAATTAAATAAAAAATTTTAAAAAAATACATCGTTCCTTATGGTTTTACGGGTTTGAATGTCTGATATAAACCAATTAAAAACATTTATAAAAACTGTATCAATATCCCTTTTACTTCTTTTTTAGGTAAGGTGAATATTGGCCTTGGCGATTTAATTTTTAATCCCTTAAAACAAAAATTATAATAAAAAACTGTTTCAATCTCTGCCACATACTTACTGTTTACGATCAAAATAAGTTTTAAATCAACTTATCTTGCATAGTTTGCTATGATTTCTATCATTTTTTTTTTCTTCATTCCAATATCATATACAGTGTGTCAAAACTCTGCATAATGGAAAAGTCATGGTTTTTGTTAATGGAATGTATGAAATAATCTAAAATAAAAAAATAAACATAACTATGTTGGAATACATTAGCATAATACTATTTAAAATATAGACTTATTGTAATTTTTAAATTTTTTTGTCACACCTATCCTGGATATTTAGACTTTAATATTTAGTTTGCTTGCTTTTTGCATAATACACAGCTCTGGCTCTTTTTAAGGGTCAAAGCATATTTTTGGAATGTTTATACCTCAATATATTTCATTTCATTGAGTATTAGTGCTTAGACTTTCCCTTGTTTTTTGTTTTTAAATAAATAAATTTTTGTTTAATATGTCTCAAATGTGCATCTATTTGATTTTATTGGAAGATTAAAAAGCCCGAAACAATGATATTTCTTTGCTCTTAAAGTATCCTCTAGCAAGTCTTGAAGTATTTTTAGGATCATTATCCTGTTGAAAAAAAATTCTGTAAGGTTCATTGATGCAACAGAACTGGGTAGATTGTTTGCCAGAATATCTATGCTGCTTTGATATCCATTTTACCCTGATAAAACCCAGTTTAACAACTCTTTGATACGAGAAGCACATCCATACCATTATAGAGTCTTCACAATGTTTCAAAGTGGGAGACAGATATCTGACTTCAAGCCCCGTACCATGCTTTCTCCAAACAGAACACTTTCCAACTAATTTAATAAGATTAAACTTAGATTCTTGGAAAATATAATGCTTTGAATCTCCTCATCTGTTAAAAAAAGATATTCTTCTGCAATAGTCTTTTTAAAAGAAGTGGGTTCTTTATTGTTGAAAATGCACATACCTTGTTTTGGTTTAACCATCGATTTATTGTCATGTAACTGACAAAAGGACCTCCATTCTCTCTTAACACCGCAGCGATTTTTCCAAGTGAATTCTTCTAAATTTTCTTCAACAGCATAAAATCGAACCTTTTAAGTTCTTTTTTTTGAATTTTTCTCGTTTTGATCTTTGATGTACCTATTTCGTTATACTAATTTACTGTACTTGAAACTGAGCTTCGAGATACTCCCAATTTTGTATCTATTTTTAATTGGGTAAATCCTTCGTCATATAAAGTCTATATTGAAGACTTAAGAGATTCATTCAAGATCACATGGTGTATCTAAAAATGAAAATTAGTTTTAAATATTGAGGGAAAACGTTATTTTATTAAAATTATGTATTTTTTTGTGACAAAAATAAAAAAGAGAAGAAATTAGAACTTTATTATGAACAAATATTTAAATTTATTCCGACATTAAACGTTAATTCTTTTCTTCATTTTTAAATATTTATTTATTAAAGAGTGTTCCTAGGAAAGATTTGGGAAGAGGCCTGGTGAGTATTGAGCACAGGAGCGAAAGCATGCTTTTAAACATGTATACCTCTCTCTGTGGATCTAGAAGTA
>SBJO01000018.1:0-34670 GCA_015832245.1 Nosema granulosis
TAAAAAGTGTTCCCACAGAAAAATTACAAATATAAATCAATGTATTAAAATACATTTACACTCTTTTTTGAGTATCACTTTTTATGTCTTATTGCGATTGCGTTTTTTTTGTTACAAACTGTAGATGGAAAAAATAATAACTTTATTAGAAAAAAGATCACAGAGGAAATTGCAGGAAAGATTGTTTAAAAGATGCGAAGCAATGAAGAAATACAGCATTTATTCGTCTGTTGCAAGATCTATTATTGCAAATTTGCATGAACTTGTACATCTTGAGGGTAACGTGGAATTGCTGGCTAAGAAGACAGATTTTTCGTCTGTAAATGCTAAACATGAGGAGATAGACGCTTATATAGGGCAAAGAATACTTTATTGAGAAATAAGAATATATCCGTCATAAGGGATGCGATTCATGAGCTGGCTGAAGGAAATTTGAAACCATATCTATATTTTTTAAAACGTTTATAAAAAGACGTTCTTTGAATTGTGTATCATTACACGACTATGCCATTAGTGCAGATACATAACAGATAGATAATTTAAAAGCGAACCTGTCGAAGATGCTGAAACAATATGATAAAAAAAACTTTTTTAATATTGATGAATTATTTTATATATTAAAACAGATTCTAACAAGTTTTATGTTGTTGTTAAGAAAAGAGATAACAAAAACATCAAACGAGACTTAACAAGGATTACTTTGATATTGGGAGTGAGAACTAAGTCTTTTTTAATAGATAATTTCAACCCCAAGAGCTTTTAAGAATATCGATTGGCAGGCCTTTGGAGTTTTTTATAGAGCAAATAATTAATTTTGGCTAACAGCTGAGATGTTTAATGAATATTTATAAAAGCTTAATGATGCTCTTATCGCTGAAGATAGAAAAATTCTTATAATTCTAGAGTACTTAAGCGGCCATAAAGTTCCTAGTAAAACGAACATAACTATAATGTTTATTTCTCCAAATTACACATCATTGTTGCAACCAATAGGTGCTGGAATCATTTACTCCTTTAAATCAAAGTTCAAAACACTATTAAATAAATATCAAGTCTAATGCATTGGTGAATAATATGGATCACTCAGAAATCTCAAAAAAGTAAATATGTTGAATGTAGCAAACTGGGTAGAATGTGGTTTAGGGATATTACAGAGAATACCATTATAAATCGCTTGGAAAAGATTAAAATTTTCGAAATAGAAAATTGTAAATAAACGTTGAAATGTTAGATGTTGAAAGTGCATCAAACAGTGTTGAAATTATCTAAAATGTATTAAGTTTTTATTTTGAAGAAAAAACAATACAAGTTGTAGTGATGTTCTAGCTTCTCTTAGAAGGACTATCAGAATATTAAAATCATATGTCCAAAATATCTAAAGGAAACTTTCACCTTGCACGATAAAATAATTTCCGAATACTTAGAAAAAAATTATAAAGACAAACTTGAATATTTTTTTGAAATAAAAGGCTTTACGTAACATGGTCGAAATTATTAACCAATCGAAATTTCGGACTGCTTTTTTGAAAAGTGGTCGAAATTTTGAATCACTATTGTATCTTGAACTAAAGCTTCTGTTCATATTTTGCTAACAATAGAAAATATTTGAAACTGTAGAATCTTAATTAAAATCTTATAATTATTCAAGTATTAAGCGGATGAGAAGTGTTATAATATGATACAAACAAGAGCCAATAGTCAGATTTTGGGTATTATCTCTTCTGCACTAAAGTTGTTCAAAAGAAGTAATTTTTTCTATTTTTCACAATTGAAAGGGGCTTATTAAAATGCAATTATGTTCTTCAAGCATTTTTAATTACTTGAATTTCAATTAAAACTGTTGAATTTTCAATGTTCTTGAATTTTTTAACTTACCCAATACAATTTTTTTTAGTTTTCCTGTTAATCAATATTGCACTAAACACATCAACTCTATCTTTATACTTCTTTCCCCATTTAAAATTTTACATAACCAAATGCCAATCTCAGTTGAAAATATTTTTACGCAGTATTGATTTAATCTTTATAAAAAATAAAATAAATTCATCAATAAATTTCCTTCTTATTAACAGAGCTTTCACCTCTGCATTGTTTTAGAAAAATTTATATCTTTTACGAATTTACCATTAAAGGCATTGAAAAGCTCTTAATTGTTTTTATCGTTAAATTTGTTTTTTAAAGACTTTTTTTAGTATTGTTTCAGCAAAAAATCTCCTTATGATTCAATCTTATCTGACCATTCAATAGTTTTCCCTTAAATCTGTCATGTTTAACTATTGAATCCTTGAAAAAAAAATTTTAATGGTCTCTTCCTTGTCTATAAACAACTTTTCGAATTTCTATGGATATTCTTTTTGAAATATTTCTGTAATCCTCGTGTAGGTGGTTTGTGGGAAGTTATTTTTATATTCACGCCTTTAATATTTTTTTTCTGGCTTGGTTTTTCTTTTTATTTTTTTGTAATGAGAGCATTTATTTGGAAATTTATTAAAAAAGTGGAAAATTTCGCAAAATAACACTTAAAAAGTCTTAAAATTGTATTTTTAAAATATAAAAACAAATTTTACACAACATATTTACTTCAATTATCATATTTATAGAAATTTTATGATCACACATTTCAATCCACAGTGTTTACTTTTCCTCTGGTATATTAACTTTGAAAAAATCAGTTTAAATATTATATATCAGCGATTTGGATATAACGGTATATTAATTACAATTTTTAAAACCATCAGTAATGAAATGATTTATAGAATTTAATTATATATTTATATAAATTTTAATAAATTTTAACCATTGCTAATTGGAAATTGTGAATATTCTGCTTTTATGTAACGCCAAGAATCTCAAAAGTTTATTAATTGGAAACAAATCTAAAATTTAAAGATGCACAGAGTTGTTGCGAGAAATATTAAATTATCAGTAACATCATTCGGCTTGCCAGAATGTTTTCAAGTTCGATTTTAAGTTTTACAAAACCAGTGGAGGTTTGATGACAGTCTCAATTCATTAATTAATTAATTAAATATCTTAAAATTTTTAAATAAAATTCATTTTAAAAAATAATTTAATTACTTTTTAAAAATATATTTTTTCCCCATGAATAAAATTTTTTTGGTATGTATGATATCATGTGTTTCTTTGTGTGGAACATCAATAGTAGATTCTAAGAACAATTTACATCACGTTAACAAACAGAAGTGTGATGAGGTAACAGATAATAGAGAGAAAAAAAACCTAAAACGCAAATATGAATCAAAATCAAAAAAGTACACATTGTATTGTGTAAAACAAGATCAAAGCAAATCCGACTCTGTCGAATCTGACAATGAAGAAGACGTAAAATCAAAAAAAAAATACAATCCTTCGTATATCAAGATGAAAAATTTATTACCAGGTCTAAACAATTTTGATACGATGGGCTTTGTACGGCAGAACAAATCCAATATAAATTTTATAAAAAATGCCATTTATCCGAAAAAACTTCCCAATATGGTTATTTCTGATGAAGTTAGCCTTAGAAAGTGGAAAGAGGTTGTAAATGCCTTTATAACCATTTTTAGCAAGTTTTTCAAATTTTATTCATCAGAAGATTTTGAATTTAATAAGTTGGATATCTTTGAGCACGTGAAGACTGTAGAAGATTTGGATTATTATTTAGAACAAGTGATCATGAAACTGCAATCAATTAAATTAAATATTCCTCTAAATGAATATGAAAATTCATTAGTTTACACGAAACATATAGCTTATGTTTTAAGCCAAAAGGATTTTAGTATAAGAACCTTGATGGGGCATCTGCTCTTCTACTCTAACTTATTACATCTAGAAATGGATATAAAGAGTCTTACTGTTCTTCTACTTCACAAAATTAACAAGAATAGAATTTTTTTAGAAGAGATAAAGAGTATTGTTCTTACGGTGTTCTATCTATATCCAACAGAAGAATACGAATTAAATAATAAAGAATATGTGAAAGATCTTGGAATGTTCATTTCAAAAATGATCTTATTAATCGATGTGACAAATTACTATAAACAAACAGAGGAATCGTCTAAACTTTGTGTTCAAAGAATAAGATACTTAATAACTAGAAATTTGATACTATATTATTCAAAAAATAATACATTACGCAGAGCAAATCTATTAATTAGTAAAAAGACGAGGGTTTTTAAATTAATTGAAGACAACCCATCTTTAAAGATGCCGATTGATCCTTATAATTTTTTATTTATGAACTTTCTACTGGCTAAGTATATGGATATTGTCTCTATTTTCTGTGAACCAGTATTGAATTTAAAAAGTAATGAGAAGTTGAGCAAACATTACAACAAGATGGGATTTTCTTATCTTGTGAAATCAATAGAGAGATTATATAGATTAGGAGATTTCATATTAGAGAGTATGAAAATTAAAAACATTTAATTAATTTCAATTAAAGGAAATCAAAAATAATATTTAACAATGAAAACTATTTCTTTTTAAGTAGTATTGTTTCATAGAAACAAATGAAATTAATAAAAAGCAATTTATTAAACGTGATTTTTGAGGTAGTATTGTTGAAAAATTATAGATGGAGTCATTTAAAAACATTTTAATTAAACCAATGATAAATTTATCACTTAGAAACATCTTTTTAATCATTTTAGGAATTTTTGCGAAGATTTACGTTTAAATAAGTTTACATTTTATCAACCAAGAATTTATATCCTTCTTACCCTATTGTAAAATCATTTATGTTTTGTTTTATATGTCGGTTTGTTGACAACCATTGATTATTTAATTATTATTTGGATACAATATCGTTATTTTTGATGTCTATATTAAGAATTTTATGCCAAAACATAAAATAATTAATTGTTGTGAAGAAATTGTTTTTAAATACTTTGAAGGTGTATTTTTATCACCTAAAAATTGCCTAATAAAATAAATTTCTAGAATATGATGTATTAATTAATATGGCTTGAACAAGGGAGGATTTAAAAAATAAAAAATTTAAATACTTTAAAAACTATATTATAAACGACATGTTTTGTAAACATATTTCTGGTTGTGGCTAAAATTGGGGTGTATAATTAACAAATATTTATAGACGGGTCTGTCAAAGACGTCGTGATATATTAAATACATATTTCACTGATTTTCTAATTACACGCTAGACCCAAAATCATAAGATAAAAAAAAGAACAATATGCTTTTATGTTTTAAAATAACTTAATCGAATTATAATTTATATTAGTGGCTCTAAATAAAAAATTTTACAAATTAAAACTGATAATATATAAATTAAAATATTTGAAATTGGCCCATGAATTATATGTTTACGATATTATCTTTTTCTATCATTGTTTATTCATCAATACCAAATGATTGTATTAGAAAGTTTCCTTTTAATAGATCTAGTTTAAATGAATACACGGTATTAAAAAAAAAGATGAAGTTACTTAAACCGGGAGTCGAATCTGTCTACAAAGAAAAACCAATATCAAGAAAAGAGAGAATACTCCGTAATGAAAACAAACATGGTATAAAGAATCACGATCATAAATTTGATGTTAGTGATGGTGAGAATGCTAAAAAAAATGCAGAACCATGCAAACATCTCAGTCAACGATCAAAAAGATTATCTAAAAAATTTAAGACGAAAGATATTTTACCAGGTCTTAAAAACTTGGATATCGAAGATTTTCTTCAGAGAAATATTAATAATTCTAATTCCAAAAGCACATATGTGAAAAATGACAATGTATTTGATAGTAATGAGATTTTAGATAGGCATAGTTTTTATAAGTGGAAAGAGGTCGTAAATGCTTTTTTTATCATTTTAAGCAATTTTTTAAAATTTGCTTGTCCAGAACACGTTGAATATAATGAATTTGAAATTTTTGAAAATATGAAGACAGTCGAAGATCTTGATAGATATTTATCACAATTCATGGATAGATTGAAGAAAACCGATTTGAATATTCCTCCATATAAATATAACAAGCCCCTTTTTTACACAGATGATTTTATCGAGCCTTTGAAACAAGAGCAATTTAATATTCGATCTTTTATGAATATTTTATACCACAAATCTGTTTATTTTGGTTCGGGATCGAGTATTGGAGATCTTACCATCTTTTTATTACACAAAATTAATAGTAATAGAATTTTTCTAGAGGAGATTAAAAGCGTCGTTCTTATGATTTTTCATCAATATCCCACTGAAGAGGATGAGTTAAAGGATTTAGAGAATATTAAGGACCTCAAAATTTTTGTTTCTAAGATAATTATATTAATTGATCTGGTAAATATGTTCAACCCCTTTGAAAAAACATTTAAATGTTGTATTAGAAACATCAATAATTTGATAGTTAGAATTTTATTAGATTATTTATACAAAAACGATATAAATAAAGAATTAAACGCTGTGTTAAAGAAAAAAGAGAGAATTGAAATTTTGATTAGAGAAATGCCGTCCCTTAAGATCCCTATTGAGACTTTAAATTTGATATTTATTGATTTTCTAGTATCAAAAGGAAAAGATAATGTTTTTAATTTCTATGATCCAATATTTAATTTACAATATAATCGAAACATCGTAAAAGATTATAATGAGCTGGGATATTCATATCTTTTAAAAGCAATAGATATATTATACAAATTAGGAGATTTCGCATTAAAAAATTAGAAAGATAAAAAATCTTTTACCTACATTTTATTTAGAAAAGGGTTATCTAATTTCGATGAATTTATAGAGAAAATATTCAAAAAAAACAATATCATCAATTGTTAAATAATAAATTGATTATTTAACTGATTTTTAGTTATAAAAACGTGTTATAATTTATATTGCTTATGATGAGAACAGAATTGATTGTATGTAAGATTCGACTAATAACAGCTAGAATTTAAGTACAGTAGTCGTTGATTTTACAACGGATTTTTAAAAGTCCGTCGTAAAAAACAACAGCGTTTAAATCACGGAGAAAATGATAAAATAAATAATTGTTAATTGATTTGTTTAAAACCAAAAAGATCGTAAATGCCCCCTTCTTATAGTAGTTAATCACATATTCGACGATGATATCATCAAATGGTCTATGAATTTTTTTCAAATGAATACTTCTTTGACTGCTAAGAATATTAAAAAGCTTCTCTTAAGTGCTTTAGCTCTTCACAATAAAATAAAGATTCCTGTACAGTTCTTTGAATTGGAGATACTATTTCTTCAAAACATACTTCGTTATCATCATTCACTTCATCAAATAATTCACTATCAGCTACCTACCTACCTTTGCTTCCAATTTATCATGTTTTTTAAATAGACCTGCTTTATTCCAGCAATTAGAAAAACAAGACGTTCATCATATTTACTTTCCTATTGCTTGATTCTTGGTTCATGTCATGATTAACGCGAAAAACACATGGAATTCTGTTAGTTTTTTTAAATTTCGTTTTAAACGAATTTATAATTTCCATATCTAGATGTTGTTGAATCACAGATGTGCAGTTCGACGGGGAAAATAACAATTCAATATTTCATTTGTTACCGACAATATGGTCTGAGAAATTATCTAAAAGAATTAAAATCTTTCTATCTTTTAAAACCAGAGTTTCATTCAAATTTTAAATATTCGTCAAACATGCTCTTAGTTAGCCATGAATTCTTATTAGTAAGGCCTGGCAAATGTTGTGTTTTATTTTTCGTCTTTGATTTTCAAATAGAAACCCTTTCACATTGTGTTATGATGTTCTTTTTTAGCCGTTTAATTTTATAGTTCTAAATACACTAAAAAGAATACAAAGAAAAAAAGTAAATGAATTTGCAAGAAAAAATCTATTTTGAGACAACTTTTTAATTAAAAATTATTGAATTATAAAGAATTTTAATTTTCTAAAATTTTAACTGTCATTCCTCTTCGTGTATCACCCATGAGAATCCCTAAGTTACTAAAGCTTCTCTCGACATCTACCGTTGTTAGTGGAACATTCAAATATATTTTATCCCTCTCTGGGCTTGAAACATAGTTTAAATGAAAAAATAAATCTAAACCCGGATTTTTAAGAATCAGGCCATCAAATTTATCCTTAGATATATTGTTTTTTAATTTATTTGAGACGTTTTTTTAATTTTGATTTTTGAATTATAGAAAGATCGCTTTTTTATAGTTTAGCGATGTATTCTATCAGAAAGTCTAAATCTTTAATTTCTTTTAGCTCCTGTCATACATAAAGGTAAAGAGTTTATTGAGGAATCCACCCCTCCGATGGAAAGGTTTCTTATATAGTTTTGCGCGGGAAATATTTCCGCCAAATTGATATCAGCTGTCATCAATCCATCAGTATTAAATATCACGTAGCAGCTGTCAGCTGGCTACGACAGCTCCGATAAAAACCTTTCATCCTTAAATTTCTCTAATATACTCCTGACAATCCTCATTGATTTCACACATCTTTGTTAAGAAAAAACTATATTTTTCGTAATTGCTACATATCTCTATCATAAAACTAAACCATGTTCCCCATCTGGTCAATTTGGGAAAATTGGCAATTTCATACTTGTTGTTTTAAAAAAATACTTTTATTTTCTCTTTTTTTCTGCAAAATCCTTTTTTACCTCCGAAGATATATAATTATAAAAAGGGAGACTTCTCTTATTTTCTCACATAACCTATGTAACATATGTGCTAAAAATTTTACATGTTTCAACTATGTAAAAAGATTTTTAAATTATTAACTGCTTTCACAGCGCAAGGTGCTAACATCAGAAACAATTTAACAAAGTTTTTCAAACTCCATTTTCCCATTGTATAACTCAGCCATTAAGTTCAGTATTTCTTGACTTATCATTTGATGGTTGGTTCTAGAAAGTTCAACCGTTCGAAGAAGATAGACTTCTTACCTTTTGGAAAGTTAAAGATACACAGGTCAAAAGACAGACATGGACGAGTAATCCTCAGGACCTTCCTTTCAGATGCTTTACACATTGCCGAGCTCGGTGGGCGTTCCTTGATCCAATGTATACGTTTTAGTGTAAAAGGGGTGTGATACTATTGATATTTTTAGGATTACAATATGCTGTGAACTCTGTTGCCCCAAAACCAGGTTGTATGCCACGCCCGTTAAGAGGTGCTTCTGCGACTCCTAGCTATGGACTAGGATGTTGGATGAATAGTGGTGCTTGGCGCCTGTATCCAAAGCCCCCTGAGGTATGGTCGCGCTTGTTGCGCAAGAGGTCATAATAAGTGAGAATTTTAGTGAGTAAGAATCTCACAGTACTTGTTGTGAAAACGATCGCAGAAGCACACATTAAACTCTCTATGTAAGATTTCATCCCACCTAGACTTAAAAAAAAACTTCTTCCCTTTTCAGTTTGCTACACAACCCCTTTCCCTAAAATATTTAAAATATATCTTCAGTTAGCGTCACTTGTCTCATCAAAAATAAGATATATATCTCTGTGTCTTAGAGTTGATAATAATATCTTCCTTTTTGAATCAAAAATTGATACGAGCATCTTACAGTTGTGTGACTCATCATGAATAGTTTTTCCAGTATATTCTTGTATAATTTTTTTTAATGATGGATTTTGCTGTTTATAAAGCGGTATATATGCCGCTGTGAAGGCTTAGACTAATTTTTCATCAAACTTATTATTAGAAACGGTAATTGAACAAGTTTCTTCAACAGACTTCTAATTATTTTCTCGTATTTTGTTATCAAGATGTGTTTTAGAAGAAATATGTCTCTTTAGAGATCTTTTACCCTCGTTGGGATTGTATGTGATGCCTTTTATTGCAAAACACATAAATTAATTCCTTTTTGATTACTTTAAAGCATTAATTTTCTTATAAGAATCTTGTTAGAGCTTTATATTTATCCAGTAGCTTCATTTTAAGGGATTTTTTAATTTTTTTTTCAAATGACGGGTTATAAAAAATGCCGGTAGCCGGCATTTAACCGCCCCTACTTATTAGATTTGTACATAGGTTGATATTGGGCAAAATCTCCGTTTTTTTATATCCTTGGATTCTTTGATTGTACTATAAGAAGGGGGGTCTAAGCCATTTCCCTAAAGATTTACATCCAAGTATCATAGAAACGCGAGTTTTTTTCTTTTTTATATTCTTACAATCTATTGTTTTGCTATAGACATAGGATTTATCAGAACACTCTTTGATGTACAAACCAGTTTCATCGATATTAAAGATGTCTTTGCCTTTTCAAATTAAACAAATCAACAAAACCATTTACCTTTGATACATCAACACTTGCAGACTCTACGTGCAACGTGATATATAAAATCTTCTCTCGTTTTATGAAAGTTCTAATAAAATGATCAGTAACCTTTATCTCGCAATCGTTTTTTTTTCTTTTTAAAAAGTCTCGCCTATCTCTCTAATAGTGTTTGAATTAACTGTGATTTTTAAACTCCGTAACATCATTATTTTTTCTCGTATATATGTATCTATTTCTTTTTACTTCATGTCTGTACTGCATAGATTACATCTCTCCAACAAGCTTTAATGTTTTGTTTAAGGTAAGGAATATATGAATATTTTGCTGGATATTTCTTGCTGAACATTTCGTAATGTTGTAGTTTTAACCAATTTCTGCTATTGTTAATTTATTTTGTGAAATCTTTTCCGCTTTTTCTTTTTTTTCCAGAGGATTCAATTTTTGGTGCTTCTCTTTTTTCCGTGCTAGCATGAAATACAAGGGTGCTACCTTACAAAATTACATTTTGTTTGTAAATTGAACGTAAAATGTTTTTTTTAAAAAAAATGAAAATGTCTTATATATTATATCTATAAGTACCTACCTACTCCTACCTAAAATATGCTTGTGTGTACACGTTAAATATTTAATCAATCAATAAGATGTTTAATAATATCATATAAATATCTCTTACACAATCTGGAGAACTTTCATCGATAAATCTACATCTAAACATAAATTCTTCCAGCCACAATTCTATATCTTCACGTTTAATACCATGCTTACCCGACATTTCAAACTTCATACACGACTATAGGTTTCCAATATTGTTGGTATGTGTACCATCTTCATTTATAAAGCCTTAAGAATGATTTACGACTATGTAGGTAAACGAAAGATTTCTAGCTATAGCCTGGTAATTCGGAAAACCATCGCTTGCTAATATGGAACAAACACCTATTTTCCCTTACAATGTATTTTTATTGTTTAAATTGTTCTATCTTCTACCCTAGTAGCATAAAAATTGTTTTTGTTAGTGTATCAATTATCCCGAATATCCAAACAGTGTCTTTTATTTCATCATCAGCAGTGCTATGATACCTGATAATGCCACGGCGACATAATACAGTTTCGTCAACTTCTACTTTTATATTTAGACCTCATATAAGTAAAGCATGCAAGTTCTTTTTTTTCAAAATACGTCCTTAGAATGTTTTTCACTGCAGCAATTTTATTATTAGAAACTCTACAGAGTAACTTGATTTGATTATAGCTTTGTCGAATAAAAACTAGATAAATAATAAAACAGAATTCGTCGAAAGGTAACTTGTTGTGCTTGAAAACACTTTTCTTTGCTTGGCACCTATTCTTTTTACATCGATAAATAAGACTCTTTTTATCGTTCTCTTTGTAAATAATAAGCTCCGATTTAGAATTGTATTTTGCACAGAGGCAATCTTTTTGAAAAAAAAATTCTTCTATAAAATGTGTTTTACATGTTTCTAGGATTGAAAACAAATCATGTTTGTAATGTAAAATATTTTTCGTTTTTTATTGTTTTTTTTTTCATAAATAAGGGCTTTGTAAAAATTGTCTGTATTTGAACTGCATTTAAGCATTAATAAAACGGACATTTCCCATTATATGTGATTTAAGAAAATTTAAAGTTAACCCTTATGAGCAGAAGAGAAAGCAGAAAATCCCTATTCAGCTGCATAAAACCCAACGCAGAAATACATTGTGTTGTGGTCATGTTTATTCTTTCTTAGACTATAATATCAAAGTAATATAATTATTTTGTATATCAATCAATATATCAGTTTCGTAAACATAAATACGAACCCATCTAAATAAATATGTTTTCCACGAATAACAACACATTGTGTGAAGTTCAACGATAGATTATATGCAGGCTTTAGAATCAAAACTAGCATAAATAAATTGGAATACTTTGCACGTTTAGGTTTAATTCATAATACTGCATATTGTTTATTGGGACATGAAATGGGCCTAATAAAGAAAAGTAGGGGGGGGTTATAGACGGGTATGTGTGATTTTGTAAAACCAGTAGGAAAGAGAAAATGTGCAGATATGGATTCTATTTTCGAAGGGTTGAAATAGCCGATGATAGAAATATTCATACTATGTAAGTTTTTTTCTGTAAAGGATTCCAAAACGATACAGTGTATGATCTTGAAAAATCTATAAACACAGTATCCTATTGGTTCAGGATGGTCCGGGAAGTGATGCAAGATTACTTAATTAAAAACCAAAATATATTAGGTGGGTTGGATGAACATGGCAATAAAAAATTTGTTGAGATTGATGAATCCCTTTTCTTAAGAAGGAAGTATAACAAAGGCAGAGTAAGACCTCATCAATGGGTTTTAGGTCTCGTAGAAAGGGGAGTAAAGCATCCGCATTTTTTGTTTTACCCGTTCGTAGAGTTGATACAATTATTCCGATCATTTTATCTCATGTTTTACTTAACACTATTATCCTTAATGATTGTTGGGCTGCATATAAAAGACTTGCCGACCATTCCACATATATCCATCTCATAGTTAACCATAGTTTGAATTTCTTGAACCCAGAAGATTTGTCTATACATACACAAACGATTTAAAGCTGCTGGGGACATGCAAAGAAAAATTGAAAACACAAAACGGTACTTTTGAAAATTGCTTGGAAGAATATTTATATGAATTTCCTTTTAACGTGTGTTGAAAAATCGGCTTGTTTTAAAAATATTCTTTTTCTGTTAAAAGATTATCTTGTTGATCCTTCAATTTAGTATTAAAGGTATCAATTCTCTTCTTCAAAATTTGCATTGCCATTATCCATTAAATCGACATATAATGGGAAATGTCCGAAAAAAACTCCATCGTAAAAATCAAAAATTTGAAAACCCAATTTTAATTAAATTCTCATATCTAGTTTGTATTATCGTGTTTATTTTTCTTAGATAAAATACATAATTAATATAATATACACAACTTTTTAATTAGAATGTTTCAAATAATGCTAAAATATTAAGTCTTAGTAAAAATCAACATTAAAATCCTTCATAAAAAACAACGACCACTGTATTACTGTAATACTTTTTAATAAGAGTGGTGTATAGAAAAATTACTTTTTGAAAAGATAGAAGAAAAAAAGATGGTTTGTGAGTGATACAAAAAAATACACGAGACAATATAAAGTAGCCAGACTAGGTTGTTTTTTTAAATATTCAATTTTCTAGAACGTGATTTGTTTTTAAAAATCTCTTTTTTGGTTGACGCCTATTCATTAATTTAGAGATAAAGCAGTTTTCATAAAATATCTCTATGTTAATTTATCTATTTGGATTCGCATTATGTTTATACTTGTTGTATTTAATGTACCACTGCATTCAAAAAAATAATTTTTTAATTATTTTTATTTTACCCTGTATTAATTAATATTAAATTAAAAAAATACCAATGAAAAAAAATTTAGTAAAGATTTTATTTTTTTCAAAAAGTATTTTCTAACGGATTATAAAGATGCGCTTCGATTTTAAGTTATTGTTTCAATCATAACAAATAAAATTGTATTTTTGAGTTGCTTTTGATATTTGAGGCAAGTCTTTTTTGTTTGCTCTATATTGTCATTTAGGAATATAATTTCATTATTTTCAACTTATTAAAATTAGTTACACGTATTTAGTTGTCATAATCAGACTACACAAATGAATACACGTGATATTAATTTTAAAAATTACTTAGACTGCAGTTGCTATAGGTAAACCATGAAAAACTCTTTTATTTTTGGTTTAATTAATTAATTAATAAATTTCTTATCTTAATTAAAAAAAAATATCCCATAAATAAGATGCTTCTTCCATGTCTAACATTTTATTTTTATATTTGTGAAACAGCATCTGATGATTCTAATACCAAACAAAACGATATTTACATCATAAATTATTGTAACGACATAACGTCTAATAAAGAAATAAAACAACAGAAGCGAAAATATGAGTCAAGTTTTGAAGAAGATTTACCGCCAAATAGAAAACAAAATCTAAATAGGTCAGAAGCTTTAGTTGATAGAAATGAAGAGAGAACCTGTATTTTAGAAGAAAACGTAAAGTTAAAAAATACCAAAATTTCGTCACACTTTAAAATGAAAGAGATTTTACCAAAACTTGCAGGTTTGAATATCCAATACTTTGTGCACCAGGATAAATTTAATAGAAGTTTTATAAAAAGCGTCATTCCAAATAATAAGCTTGCAAATATTGTTCTCTCCGATGTCCTAAGCTTGTCTAAGTGGAAAGAAGTCGTAAATATCTTTATAATCATTCTTAACAAATATTATAAATTTAGCTCATCAGAAAATTTTGAATTTAATATATTGGATCGTGAGATTACTGTAGAAGATTTGGATAGTTATTTATCGGAATTTTTACTAAATATGAAAACAGTTAAGCTAGATATTCCTCAAAATGAACTTAATAGATCTTTGCTTTACACTAGAAATATAAATTTTTTTTTGAGTCAAGAAAGGTTTAATATCAATATAATAACAAACATTCTTTATAATTACAGCAACATATTAAGTTTGGGGACGACTATAAAAGATTTGATTGTTCTTTTACTTCATAAAATTAAAACCAATAGAATTGTTCTTGATGAGATTATAAGTGTTATTCTCACGGTGTTCTATCAATATCCTACAGAAGAATACGAGATCAATGATGCGGAATACGTTGAAGACCTCAAATTATTTATTTCAAAGATAATTATACTGATTGATGTAGCAAATTACGCTAAATACTCAGATAAGACATCTAAAATGTTTATTCGAAACGTTAACCATATGATTGCTAGATCTTTGATAATTTATTATACAAAAAACAACACACAATCTAGATTATATCGAATTCTGAATAAAAAATTGAGAGTTGAGAGCCTAATTGAAGCGAATTCAGCTTTAAGGCTTCCAATCTCACCTGAAGATATGATATTTATGGATTTCATATTAGCAAAACATACAGACATCGTGAAAAATTTTTGTGAACCAGTTTTGATTTTGAAATATAATGAAAAACTTAACAAAAATTATTATAAGCTAGGCTATTCGTATCTTATAAAAGCAATAGAGAATTTATATAATCTAGGATATTCTATAATAGATAATTTAAACTAAATTAAACCAACAATTACTTTGAGTTTATGAACCATAATGATATTTTAAAATAATACATTTTTCTAGATAAAACGCAGTTTTTTTGAAAACTAAACAAGTATAAGTATTTTAATTTTTTGCAAAACCTCGATTCTTTATTTAAAAGACCACTACTGTTTTCTCTCGGTTACCGGATCATTTATGCCCAATTTTTGTTCTTCTTCTCAACACTCAAAATTGACATATTGCCTCGTTTATAAGACAATTATTTTTTATAGTTGATAAATAAAGTAGATTAATTTTTATTAATGTAGTAAATCGACGTGTATTTAAGAATATCGTACTCTTTTTCATCTTTAGTAAGCCCGTTTTTATAAACATAATCTAATTTATCGGAATAAGAACTAAGGAATAGATTGAACTTCAGTTTAAGAAGTTTTGAAGAAACAAATATCTTCAATTCAAAAGATGTTATTATATTTTGTCTCATGTGTACAGTATAAGCATCATCATATAACTCTTCTTCATCTTTTCGGTTATCATTTGATTTATTATGTTCTCTCGTATATCTAAATTTACATCTTTCGTATCATATAATATAGTCGAAACGATTTTAAAAAATCATTAACGTCATTTCCATATGATATCAAATTATCTATAGCTTGATGTTTGCTAATATCAAACAATCTTCTTCATCACAAAAAAATCTTCGGGCCTTACAAGCGCGTCCAGCAAAAGATTTTTCAGCGGTAAATGCAATTTGTCTATATCAAATGGTTCTTTAGATATACCACAAATTTCAAACCTTCTTTTTATCATTTTACTGCCAATAGGTTTAGAAAACAGACTTCAAATATCAATAAAGACTTTATAGATTGTTTTTTTTATGTTTTCCGCTTTAGTTCTATTCTCATCGTTGATAATACCTTTCGCAACCACAAAGTTATACTATTTACATAAAACTGCTGAAAGGATATATTTATAGAGACGTATGTATTTACAAATGAGGTGTCATTTCTTTCAGAACAAAAGAAATACAGTCAACCTTGTCTATAACGAACATTTGAAGGTTTTTGGTAATATAGAGTAGATTTATGTGGTATTTACTATCACATGGTTGTTATGTATTTTTTAAAATCTTTACCCCAGGTTCATGAACAATAAATCTATTTACAATCAATCTAGTTATACTATTTCTCAGGTTCATACTGATCTGGTTTAAATAAAAACAAAATCAAACAATCTAGGGTTGGTTCAGGGGTGAGCATAGTGTAGAACTTTTTAAGTTCTGGCCGCCCTCCTGTTTATAATGCCACCCTTTAATGTGCTCCATCGACTACCTCTAAATAACGAACATTTTATTTTTTTAAAAATTGTATATTTTTTATTTTATTTTTTTAACCCTCAATGTTCATAAAGGAGGAAAAAAAACTAGAAAAATATTGACAATGGAGGAAAAAATTGAGATCCTTGATTTTCACAAGAAATCCATCTCTCACACAGAGAGATTTGTCAGAGAAATTTAATCTCCTCTTAGGTATAACTTAATGGGACTATAAAAAGCAAAGAAAATATTGAAGAAAATAAAAACGGAATTTCTACAATTTTTGTCGGAAATTTTAAAACAAAAATCATGGATGTTGGGTGAGCACCAAGCTCACAATATTAATTAATTCTCTATTTAATTTATATGATTTTTATGACAGGTTTAATTGATGGGTTTGACAGCTAAAAGTATTTAAGAAAAATATATTTTAATTAAACATGTCTTCATTTAATAATAACGGATTTTCAGAGTACAACAATGGATGATAAACTTTTTGAGTGGTTTGTGTAAAAAATAAGACGCTGATCACTATCCAAGATTCAAACTTACAAGATAAGGCGTTGAAATGGCCTCCATCTGTGGAAAAAAAATTATCTTCTTCTTTTAACTGCTACAGTATTTTTTTTAAAAAAAACATCAAATTAGTTCAAAGATGATCTCGGGCGAAACCGGCATTGTAGATATTAATATAATTGAAGATTTTAAAAAAGTTAACTCTGATAAAATCAAATCTTATAAGCCCGAAGACATTTACAATTGCGAAGAGACCGGTTTTTTTAAATCCTCACCTAAAAGAACTCTTTGTCATGTCGAGGGAGGCCAAACTAGCGGGGAATTTAGCGAAGAGCGTGTTACGTTGTTATTCTGCGTTAGCATGTTCGGCTAAAAGTTGTCTTCGCTTCTGATTGGTAAAGCTAAGAGTCCAAGAGTATTTAAAAACCTAGATCTTGCTAAACTGTGGGAATAACTTAAGAGCACAGTAAGAAGTTATAGATGCTAACTGAGGTTTTTGCATATAGCTTAAGGATTTGAATGACAAAATGATCAAAAATACCAAAAAATTCTTTTAACCCTCGATAACGCTCCAGTTCATCCCATAGATTTAGAACATAGCAATATAGAGCTGTAATATTTCTCACCAAACTTAACTTCGCGAATACAACGATTGAATCAGGGGATAATCAAATCATTTAAATCAATTTACAAAAGAAAATATAATAATAAGTTGAACAACGAATATGATTTGGAATCCAATGAAAATATCAGGATCTTATAAAAAAGTTCAAAATATTAGATTTACTGCTATTAATTATTAATTCGTGAGTGTGTTTCTACGGAAACCATTGTCAATTGTTATTGAAAACTCTTTGTTGAACCTTGAGACCTTGTTTTCGGTGCCTTTAGTGGAGCAAGATACAAACCCTTACTCTTGTTATCTGGAGAATTTAATGGAAGAAGAACTAATGGTTGAATTGCAGATTGAGATTGAACATTCTGAAAAAGACAATGGCAAGGATGCAGATTATGAAAGTTCAAGTGAATCGGAAAGTTTAGCTTTAAACAGACCAAGATTTATCAATCTAGATTTTTTTAATCGCTTGAACGATATCTAGCTGAGATCCGTCTGGAAATGCTAAAAAGATTTATTCTTTCAAAAACGTTGTAGAAACTAAGTTCCCTAAAAAATTCAACACAGTCCTTGTTTTTCTAAGAAAAAAAAGTAATATTACGAAACAATCAAGATAAGATTTTACGCATAAAATTTATTAAAATATAATTGTTTAATAAGCCTCTTTTTTCTTTTTTTTTAAAAAAAAGTGTTGTTTGTTTTCTTTAATAACGAACTTGAAAAAAAAGTCAATGTGTGTGTTCATTTTTTACAGGTTTGACTGCATAAATTTTTGCTTTCATATTTACTGCTAACCTGAGATAGCGGAATATGAATTCATAATAACAAGAAATGGTTCACGTGCAAATGTTGTTTCCGTACTGCTATGAATATATCTTTGAAAAAAAAACGATACAAAAAGCTTCTCACTCTACATACCAGCCAGTTAAATCAACCCAAATGTTCTCGTTGATATATTTAAGCATCTTTTTCAGGTTTGAAAATAGAAAATGGCTTCCCATCAATTTAACATTAGCTGAAATAATTGGGGTATAGATAAAACTGGAATGACTACTGTTCGTCTTGGCCATATTAACATTCTTAGATCCTTTAAAAGCAAGAGTTCTGTTGTTTTCTTGTTCAAAGTACCCATGAACTTGATCAAAATTGATGATATTCTTCGTTTTAATATTGTATTTTTGGATTATATTTCTTGTAAAGCTAATAAATTCAAGGGCTAAACTTTTTACATTGTCAGGTAAAGGTCTACATGTAGTATTTACCCGTGATACAAATCCATTTTTTCTTGAAATTATAAACAAAGCACCTCGGACATTAATAACCTTCGTTTCTTATTCATTTGAATATTTAAAGTCTTGAATTTGAAATTTTTATTTTTGATAATCAAAACTTTGCTGTTCATATGCAGTGTGTAAAAAAAATCGATATGTCATTTTTTTAATAAAACAATTATATTGCTAGCTTTTGGTTTACTTTTGAAGACATAAATTTACGCAAACTATTTCTTTGAGTATTTAAAATATTTATTAATGTATAATCATAGATCTTTATAGATACAGAGTGATTTTTTTGTAAATTTAAAAAAGATTCAAAATAAAAAACGATACGATTTTAATTAGTAATCTGATTGTTTTCCTTTGTATCTAATGACTGCTTTAATTATATTTGGAGTACTATAGACCAACGTTATACAAAGATCTTAGACCATAGTTTAATAATATTTTCTTTAAATTTAGGGAGACTTGTAGAGTGCATACATTTGACCTTTTCTTTAACATATATCCCATAGATGTTCAATAGGATTAATATCTGGACTTTATGATGACCAGTCAAGTACATCTATGTCATTAAATTCAAACTATTCTGTCATTGTCTTGTTGAAAGATAAAATCATCGTCAATACCGAGTTTCTGAGCAGAACTTGTCAGATTTTTACTTATTTTATTTCTATATAATATGTTATATATTCTGATAAAATTAAACCCCTATTATGTTAAACACTTATATATTCTACAAATGAAGGTACTAAAACTTTTAAGAAGCAAACTACATGTCGAAAATAAAATAGAATAGTTTCGATGAAAAATCCAGAGGATTTTTTCTCATTATAGCCTTTCAGCAAAACTTTTGATGAAGTTGTCGAAGATTTCACAACAGCAAACATTCCGTTGTATAAGCTTTAAAGGCCTCTTTTTTAAGAGTTTTTAGAAAAATATACAAACAAAGTGATATTTTTGAAGATTACTTGAACCAATTTTTATAAAGAGATAGAAAACATTTTTCAACTTTGAGAGATAAAGATATTTTTCTTTTATTTGATGAAACGACTGATGCCAATGAAAAATACATTCTAAACATTATGTCTGGGATTTTTGGTAAGGAATTACGAGAGAAGATATATCTGATTTGCACTGTGGAATTAACGAAGACCAACAGCGAAACCGTATCTCAGGAGATAATCAACATTATGAGCGAAATTTATGAAGATAAAATTGGATTTGAGCGACTTCGCTTGATACTTTTAGATGGCGCTACATATGCAGTGAAAGCATCAAAATCACTTAAACTTATTTTACCCAATATAAAACACACAACATGTGTAGATCACGTGCTACATAGGTTATGTTAAAAAGATAAGAGATATTTAACCAATTTTTAAATTTGTAGGCTCCTAGCTCAAACGTATTTTAACAAAGAATAAAGAAAACCAATTTCTGTTTAAATCAATAATCGGGTTAAAACTTCCAAAGATGTCTATAATATCTCGATGGGGATCGTGGACATCTTTTTTATCAGAAATATCTCTAAACTATGATCTGTATAGGAGATTTTTAGAAGATCTTGTTTTGAAAAAAAACATTTCGTCTGTTTATGATGCTTTTAAAATGAAAATTAAATTACAAATTGGTTGAAATTAGAAAAGAGGATCTTTCGTGTAAACAGCAAATTAATATTCTTAAAAGAGTAACAGAAAATCTTAAAATCCAATTTAGAAAGATAAAACAAATCAGCTAATTACAAAGAATCCTGAACTTGACTATTTTATAATTTTAATGAAGTGACTTGCACTGAAAAAGATCAAATTTTGCTTTATCTTCCTCTTAATAATGTCGATGTAGAACGTAGTTTTAGTAAGATTGTCGCAATACTTGATTATCTTAGGAGAAACATGACGATTTAAACACAAGAAATTTTATGCTTTACACCAATAAAAAGTTAAATTAAATGAAAGAAAGTACTTGTATTTTATGTCTTTAAAGATTAAAACTTAATAGAAAACTGTAATATTTTGATATTATAATCAGTGTATATTGTGTTTATCTTTTTCACCTACCTAGATACATACTCTTATACAGAGCATTTTGCGTATTTTTAAAGAAAAAAGAGTACTTTCAGCATACTTTTAGGTAAAAAAGAGCGTATCTTTTTCCGTCCTGGTTATATTCTTCTAATTGACACAACCAACCAAAACAGAAATGCTAAAGTTAGACAGACTACGAGCTTTTTTTCACGTTTACTCTACTTATAACATTGAATATTATCTTCAGTGGGAAATTTATACCTTCTTTAATCAACAAATTGTATATATCTCGAGGTCTATTTAACTCCATATTTATTATCTCTATTATCTTTTTTTATGATCAAAAGCTTTAGTATACTCTTTTTTTCACATATATCTGACTGTTCCTCGGAATAGTAACTCTTGCTCATCTCAGTAGTCTCATAATCGAAGATGCGTCGCATCTTTTATATAACCATTTTACTATTTGTACAATAATGTAAAACCGTCATGACATCTTTACAGTAGTTTTTAGTTTTGTCCAATCAATTTCAGTGTTTTCTGTGTCTATCGGCTCCCTTTGTATAGATGTCTACTTGCTTTTGGATTTATGGTAATTTATTTGCTAAAAATTTTAATGTGCGAGTAATTTTTTTTAATAAGTGAGTAAAATTACCATAAGAAAATACTGTTTGAACCTGATGAATGTTTAGATGGGCTTGAAAGTAAAAAATAACGTTGTACATTCAATGGTGTTCATTCACAAGGCGTGGAATGACGTGACAGAGGAAACTATAAAAACTGCTTCAACAAAGCTTTTAAGAATACAATTTTGTGGGTACAACCAGAAACACCATACAGAAATGTTAATTCCGATGACGAGCTTCCAATATGTGCGAACTAAGTGATGATGACACACAGTTTTTAGCATTTCTTTCTGTAGTTGATGAGGTTGAATGTTCTGCTAAAGAAAAGATTCAAACTATAGTACTGTAAAAAGTATTGATGCTTACATATATTTTGAAATGGCTGAACATTGGTTTCTAAACAATCATCCTAAAAAGCTTAGACTTTTTTTTTTTATGTAAATATTCTATCATTGAAGAAAAGGCTAGCAGATAATCGAAAATAACAGATTATTTGACCAAAAAGATAGATTAAAAGGCGCATTCTTTTTCTAAATGTTTTTTTAATATTATTTTTAGGCCTGTTCCTGTTCACATTAGAGGAGTTTACTGCACTCCTCTTTTTTTAACAACTTGAGCGTTGATGACCATAAATAAAATCCTTTACAATATTTCAATTTGCTTGTGGTCAATTTTTTATCAGCTATTTTTAAAAGTGAAAATTTTCCTAGTTTCAGCAAAAAGCGAAGCGTTGTACAATTTCCCAGCATGTTCGTCGTATTTTTACCACACATAATGTATACAAATTTACTTATTTATCTACTTTTGAAAAAGATAAGTATTGTTTCTAATAAATTAACCAAAAAAAAGCAATTTTTGGTAGAAATTTTACTCAGCGGAGCCATATTGCCTTTCTTTTATTCTTAGTTCAGTGTAAAAAACATAAATTTATCACATATTAGACATGCTTATACATTAGAAGTCTCTTAGTTGATAATTTGATATTACGTCATCAAAAACTTTTATGTGTACATATTAACTTTAAACAGTTAAATTTTAACTCTTTTTTAACTAAGATAGTCAATTGTATTTTACAAGAGAATTTTTATAAAAATGTACACTCGTATAAACCTAAAATAGTAAATTATCACAATAAAAAAAATAATACAAAGTAACCCATGGATTTAATATTCGTAATATTTATATTTAGAACTTTATCATCAGAATTAAATGAAAATCAAAGAAGACCTCCTATTTTTATCTCTTATAAAAATGATTATACGAAGAATGGAAAAGCTTTAGATGAAGACGGATTAAATCAAAATTTAATTTCGAAAAAAAATCGAATACTGCAGAAAAACAGTGCAGAGGTTGTTATCAGTGAAAAATCTCAAGATGGGGATATATATGAAAAATCTTGCAAAAGTACCAAAAACGAAAAAATGAAATCTCTAATAAACATGAGGATGAATGTACCTCATTAAGGCCTAAAATATTTAAAGAAATTGATCCAACAAATATTGATGATCATATTTAATATTTTACCCATTGAATACCCAAGCTTTCTAAATGATATTAAACACGTATTTATGTGGAAAAAGATAGTAAAGGGTGCTTTAACCATTTAAGGTAAATTTTATGAATTTTTACATTCTGAAAAATTTGAATATGGAAATTTAGTCAATTTAAATACATTTGATAGTATTGATCTTTTATATCAGAGGTTATGAAAAAAAGGAAAGAGAAAAGGGTGAGCATTTATTATAATGACTCTTTAGAGTTGTTTTCTCTTACAAGTATAATGTATAGTTTTTATGTGTGGAAAATCTTAATAGTTACACATCTTCATTCCATCTTGCCTTAAAAAGCAGAATATTTTCTTCTGGTATGGATATTAAAAACCTTACCATGATTTTACTCCACAAAATAAACAACAGTAAATATATGCTAGAGGAAATTAAAAGTGTTGTTCTTATGGTGTTCTATCGATATCCTACATCAGAAAAGGAAATTTATAATTCTAAACATGTTAATGAATTTAAAGTATTTGTTTCCAAGATAATTTTACTGATTGGTGTTGCAAATCTTGTTGATCCTTCTGATAATATGTCTGAATGTTATATACAAAACGTTAACATTATAATTTCTAGATCTTTGATGAACTTTCAACGAAGAAAACCATCTCGCAAAAATTTTAACCAGGCTGTTAAAAAAAATAGAAAATTGGAAAACTAAATATGGGAACCCACTCTTCAAATATACCTATTGATCATCACAATTTGATATTTATAGATTTCTTAGTTGGAAAATATAATATTCATAACTATTATTGTAAACCAGTAGAGCTTTTGACACAAAAGGAAAAATTAATAATTGGTTACGATTTATCAGAATATAAGTATTCTATATGTGCAATAAAAAGACTGGGTCTGCTAGCCGATCTAATATTAGAAAAAACAAAATAAAGTATTTTAAATGATAAAATAGATTAGAAATTTTCAATATTTTTGATTCAAAACTATATTCAAAAACAATCAACTATTTTTACAAATTTATAATCTTTAGTAGGCCCATGCAAGAACATAAAACTATTTGTGTACCATTTAGAAAAACTGGATATTGTAAATATGGAGACACATGCAAGTACCTACACATTAGAGATACAAAGGATGATAATTTAAGACATAAATGTATTACAGATGTTGTTTTTGTGAGTGAATGTTTACATGAGTTTTGTGAAATGTGTGTACAGGAAGAATTTAAAGATTCTACACATTGTCCGGTGTGTGATAAAGAGACGTATGGTTTATTTTCTTATAAAACATAAAGAAAATTATCAGCAAAATAAAAATTATTAAAGTTTTTAGAAGATAAAATATCTTTTAATACAGAAACTATCAGCTTTTTGATACCAACTCAACCCAAAATAAATTAATAGAGCCGGTAAGCCATATACATCTCTTATTAAGTTAAATTCAAATAAAATCTTTATTATAATCGCAAATTGTGTAAATTATAAAAATTTTTGAGAAAAAACTCACACTTTATAATGGAATTATAATAAAGATAAATCATAAAAGTTGTTTAGACTGAGAAGCCCTCCCTCTAACGTACATTTTAAAAGGAATTCTTGGCTTAAACACGGAAATATCCCCCACATGATGAAGGAGCACAGTGTGTCATGGAGGGCAGCTATATTTTCATAGAAAGGTGCCAAGTATCCTCATTGTAATGACAAATTAAATTCAAAAATCCATAAACCCACACAATTTGATGGAATGTTGGCTAATAGGAACGATAATTCCCATTAGATCTATAATTTTTTTAAAAAAAGAATTTACCCCTCAAAATGAATTTTAAATAGATATAGGAAGAAGAACCAGAAAAATAATCTTGCAAATAAGAGTTTGAAGATGTAGTTATTGCATTTTTGGGATTAAAAGGTGTCTTTATCTAAAAAAATCCCGTTTTGGACATTTGCAAATGAAAAGAGTGTAAAAAAGGTATAGCTTATGGAAAATACAATATTTGAAAATATCAAGATATTAAAAGTGATGATGGCTAATGGGGGGGGCCGTTGGCCCCGGTTTTTGGTATAAATAGAAAATATAAAATTTTTTACCCTTATTTTTATATATATATAGAAGCTAAAAAATAGAAAGAATATTTAAATATAGAAAGCAAGGATGGAAATTTTCGTTCTTTAGTAACACATATCGCACAATATAAAGATCTATCATAGCTTTGTTCTGCCTTTAATAGGTGTTTGCGCCTTTGCTGCTGTCCATTCTTCCTCTATGGTAGTCGTGTGAACACCAGTTAATGGTTCCTTAAAATGTTTAGAATAGTTAACCGTTTTATGTCCTTTAAAGTAGTTACTTGATGTGGTATACCCTTTCTAACAATCAGTAAAGATCCTGGTGTTCTTCTTTACATTTTCTTTAATTATTGCTTCCAGTGTAGTTTGGATCCATCTTCAACTCTAAACAGCTTACTCCTCTTTTCCCCTGTTCTTTCAACTAAACCAAGAACCCAAACCCCTTCAACATGGTGGCCTTTATGAAATTTCCTTTTTCCAAATTTATATTCGTCTATTTCCACTATAATATCATCTACTCCTATTTTTTAGACTGTTTATAGTACTGTGGTACTATTACTTCAGCCATTGAATTTAAGATTTGTCTAATAGATTTCTATTCATCCTCATTATATAGATTATTAGGTTTATAGACGCTTTTTGCATCCATAGCTCCAATATCTGTAATTTTTTTAATTTGTCTTTGATAGAAAATAATTCCAATCCAAAGATTATATCTTTTTTTCATCTTTCCATGTGCAAATGACCACATCTTTACGTTTTTGTGACTCTTTGATAGGAGACGTGCAATACAAAACATTTTTCTTGAGGTTTTCTCTTGTCTCTTCAATAATTTTTCTAGTCTCTTCTTCTTCTTCATTTTGGGGTAAAAATTTTAATATTTTCTATTTATACTAAAAACCGGGGCCAACTGCCCCCATCCACGGGTGATGATACTTAAAACCTGTGAGTTATGAATGCAAAAGACATCAAATAGACTTATAATTTACATTTTAGTATATCAAAGAAAACAGTTTCTATATTTTAAAACTCTTGAGAAATCATTTGGTTTTAAAATATGATAGGAAAATAGACAAACTCTGCAGGAACAATATGATTGTAGAAGTTGATAAATCAAAATTCTGCAAAAGAAAATTAAACAAAGGTCATAAGGTCGAGGATATGTGTGTTTTAAATCTGAAAGAAAGGCCCGGTGACAGGAAAATAAAATTAATAATTGTTAAAGAAAAGACAGAAAAAAAGCAGGCGCTCACAAAAATATAAAGCAAGACACTATAATATACAGTGATTCCTGGGAGGATACAATGAATATTTTAATGATCATCTTGTTGTAAACCACTCAAAGTTTTTAAGGGCCCAATAACAAACGTTTATACCAACACTATTGAAGGTTATTGATGTGGAGTAAAAATTAAAACACCAATAAGAGGGTGGACAAAGATTGATGATCTTTATATGGTGAGTTATATGATTTTGACCAATGAAAAAGACCATCCTCTCCGAGTTTTATTAAATTATTTAATTTGATCTTTTTTTCTTTGTTTTGAATTTTTTAAAAAGGGGTAGAATTTTTAGAATTCAATTTATAGCCGTTTTGGAACTAGTCGGTTATTTCCTCAAAAATATTCCATATATTATTGTTCTGTTTGTGTTTAAATCAAGAATGAAATTGCTCTATCTTTTAAAGACGATCACGTTGAATAAAACAAACTCAAGTACTGTACTTACAAAGGGGTTGAAAAAAGTTTATACTCTTATGCTCTAAAACATGGTAAACTCATCAAGGAAATGATACAAGGTTACAACATGCAACATGTTTCGCTAACATGTTCCATTTAGTATGAACCCATTAGAAAATAATTACCACTGTCTGATATACAGGTTTCTACGTTAAGATACAAACAATCAACAAATTTGTTATGATTTTGCCCAAATTTACGAATATAGCACGGGGTACCTGTTAGTTTTAATTTTTATAAAGTAAATTTATAAAAAATTATGAACTTTTTTTGATCAAAAATAAATGAAACGTCGGTAAGCCCTCTTTTTTTTAAACCTTTTTTCAAAGATCATGTTTATGATTAACGTTTAATATGTTACAATTTATATGATTTTTGATTTCAAAAATTGTAAAATATAAATTAAAAGTTTTTATATTGTGCATTTAATTGAATATAATATCAAAACTATTGACAAAATCTAGCATGATGCATTTCTAAAGGAATGGTGGTTAGATTTAATATTAAAAAGACTATTTGTCTACTTTACTCAAATTGAAGACATGAATTGAAAGAAGTTAGTCTAAAATATGTTAGTTGAGAAAAGCTTTTAATCCTTTTTTAATTGCTTAGAGCAAAAATAACAATGTTGATACATTTGAAAAACTGCTTTCTTATATTTTTCTAATGAGACAAAGATTTGTTTAAAAATTGTTTTTATACCATATTATAATTTATGATCTTTTCTTTGGTCGGTAAATACAGTTTGCTACGAAAAAAACCGAAGAACCTGTAGTCTAGTGGAAGAACACGGGATTCGAATCTCGCCCGGGCGGTTTATTTGTATTTCTTTGGAGATGAGGTATAGTGCAAGGATTCTTCGTTGTCAGAAGGTCTTGCATGTAAAAACGATTATTGCCTAGTTACACTTGAAATTAGGCTTATAGGTTATAAGGGATTGCTTTGGTTGGTTTGCAAGTCTTGTAGTTTAATGATAAAATACTTCTGACATAATGAAGAGATGTGGGTTAGAATCCCAAACAAGACACTTTCACAAGGGGATTGAAAGATACACAAGGAAAAAGACAGACATGGACGAAGAATCCTCAGGACCTTACTTTCAGATGTTGTACACACTGCCGAGCTCTGTGGGTGTGTCTTGATCCAATGTATACGTTGGTAGTATAAGGGGTGTGATACTACAAATATGTTAGGGATTACGGAATATGGGACTATGCGTTCCCATCAGTAGTATAAAAAAAAATAACCTCTATTTTCAAAAAAGCAAATGTAAAAACAAAAAAAATTAGGATAAACATGTTATTAAAACGTCCAGAGGATGTCTTTTTTCGTTTCTAAGAAGCATGTATCTAACCAAGTACAACTTAATCATGATTCTAGTTCTGTTTTTAAAAGGAGTTTGTTCTTTAAAAGCTCTCCATGTCCCTTCTATACTATTAGTATGTGACTTAGTAACAGGTTCCTTAAAGTTTTCTGAGTGGTTGACTGTAAGATGTGCATCAAAATATTCTGATAGACTATTATACCCCTTCCAACAATCTGTATGAACCTTTGTATCTTTTTCTAAATATCTAACTAAGATTTTTGTTAAAGTAGCTTTTGTTCTGTCATTAACAAGGATAAGTTTTACCCTTTTTTCTCCTGAACACTCCTTAATACCTAACACCCAGATCCCTTCAACGCGCGATGTCCTTTGTTATACTTCCGCTTACAAAATTTTGATTCATCTACTTTAATTTTAGTGCCTTTACCTCCTAATTTTTCTAGGTTGACATAATATCTTGGTATTAAAACTTTAGCTACTCTTTTGAGACACCTAGAAACGCACCTTCTAGAGAGACCAGTAAAATAACATATATTTTTTATAGAAACCTCTTGCATCCACTATTCTAGAATTTGCAATCTTTGAATATGCGTAGTAATTCTTGATCTATAGAAGATTGTCCTTTCCATAAATTATATCTCTTTTTGCACAAAGAAAGTGTACATATAAGCTGATCTGCCTTGGATTTAAATTTTTTACTTTGCTCCCACAATAGACACAGCATTGTGATGGTTTAACTCTCATTTCAGATATTTTTCCTTTCAACTCATCTACGCTCAACTTTTTAATTTCCAATTTTAGGGTAAAAAAAATTAATTTTTTTTTAAAGGACTGATGGGACCTTATGGTCCCATCAGCCGGGATTACAATATGTTCTGAACCCTGTTGCCAAACCCCGTGTTATATACTGCGCCAGTTAAGAGGAGCTTCTGCGACTCCTAGCTATGGACTAGGATGTTGGTTGTCTAGTGGTGCTTGGCCCCTGTAACCAAAGCCACCTGAGGTATGGTCGCGCTTGTTGCGCAAGAGGTCATAATAGGTGAAAGTTTTAGTGAGTAAAATCACACGGTACTTGGTGTGAAAGCGATTGCAGAAGCACACATTAAAGTCTCTATGTAAGATTTCTCCCTACCTAGACTTAAAAAAGAGAAACATCCTTCCAAAAAGACATTTTAGATCATAGCTTGTGTTCTAAAAGTATTCTATTCCGAGTCCTCAATTGTCTGTAAGAACACCAATCAATAGGGCTCAGACGAAAGAGTGGGGGAAAGACATGTTAAGTGGTAAATAAAAGGGAGAAATAAGTAAAATCAAAAAGGGGGTTGATAGAACATTGTGAAGAAAAAGTAAAATTAACAGTATTGGTGAAAAATATTAAATCAACATAGAGCATTTTGGATTTTTTTGTACCGTATATTTTTATAGGGAAGGAACCTATTTTTTTCAAACTACTTGTTCATCAGAGCATAATAATCAACTTCTTTAGTGTATGACCGAATAAATTTAATATATGATTAAAAAGAATATAAGAAGATTTCAATTGGGAGCAATTCAAAATAGAGTACAACTTCTTTAGTGTATGTCGAATAAATTTAATATATGATTAAAAAGAATATAAGAATATTTCAATTGGGCGCAATTCAAAATAGAGAAGTTATATGAGCTATACAAATATAGAAGAATAGTTAGATATTGTTTTAGTTGTAGATTAACATAGGTAGAATGTGTGTAAAATTAGTTTATAAAGGTTTAAATATCTTAAAAGAGATTCCAAGTATAACAATGTTTTATGATAGCATACTTTTGAACGTTGGTATTGAAAGGGGATCTAAAACTTTGTTAATTGGAATTTTGAATAAATGGGGTTGTGTATCACTGTGAAAGGATGTGTCTATAAGATCTAGAATGGCATAAATCCAATAAAGGTTAAGTTTTTTTACCAAAAGTCGAGATTTATTGTTCAAAATTTATTAAGTTCTTAAAATTTAACTATGTTTTACAGCACCCCTGCGTCGTATCATTACAAAGGATGTTCAACATCTTTATCTTTTATCAAGAAAATAATTATTTTTCTTAAATTTTACTAAGCTTGTTTTTGAACTATTCTTACCCGGAAATACCAGAAAAAGAAAGTATCAAATATTTTAATAAAAAGATTGCTCATAAAATCAGGCTCTGTCTCACATTTAATTATATTAGAAATTCTTAAGTATCAAAGGGGAGGAGAAAAGATTGTGAAGTTAGAAGACACTACAAACGGTAGTTTTTAAAAGAGATTTCTTAACTTCCAATTTTTCAACTAAAAATCTACAAGACACTACAAACGGTAGTTTTTAAAAGAGATTTCTTAACTTCCAATTTTTCAACTAAAAATGCACTTTCGGAAGTTTTTAAGCTTTATAAATTTTACCCCAAAATGTCACAACTTCTTACTGATGAAATAGGCCAAGCTTTTGAAATAACACAGGAAAATGAAACAAGAATCCGTGGGAAGGCTTGTTTAAGTACAAACATAGCTATTGTAAAAGATATAGCAGATTTTATATCTACCAGTTTTGGACCCACCGGGATGGATAAAATTCTCCAGAGCAAAGACGATGACATCAGCATCTCCAACGATGGGGCTACCATCCTCAAGGAGATGGACATGTCGGAGAATCCAATCTCACAGCTAATAGTCCAGCTGAGCAAAGCCCAGGACGATGAAGTGGGGGATGGTACCACAGGAGTAGTAATCCTTACATCTGCTCTACTTCAGCAAGCCAATCAGCTACTCTCTAAGGGAGTCCATCCGGTGAGGATCACTGAAGGTTTCGAGAGAGCTCTCAAGCTTTCTATTGAGCACTTGGAGAAGATAGCAGACAATATTGAAGATAAGGAAAAAGCGATGGTAGATGCAGCCAAGACCAGTCTGAATAGCAAGATAGTCTCCAAGGCCATGGAGAAGTTTGCAAGGATATGTGTAGATGCAGTTATGAGTGTAGCAGATGTAGAGAGAGAAGATGTAGATTTTGATCTTGTAAAAATTTTACACAGCACTGGGAAAGATGTCAGTGAGACTGAATTGATTAATGGTTTGGTGATAAAGAAGGAGTTTAGCCATCCACAGATGAAGAAAGAAGTAAAAGATGCTAAGGTTGCACTGTTAGCTTGTCCCTTCGAACCACCAAAGCTGAAGAATAAGCACAGTTTGATTATCAAGAATGCAGAAGAGTACAGAGAGCTCCAAAGCTACGAGAGGGAGACCTTCGTGAATATGATCAAGGCTTTGAAAGATGTGGGAGCTGATTTAGTTCTCTGCCAGTGGGGGTTTGATGATGAAGCCAACTCTCTTCTGATGGAAAACAGTCTCCCAGCTGTTCGTTGGGTAGGTGGGAACGATCTTGGTTTGATTTCGAAGCACATTGGAGGAAATATAATTTCTAGATTTGAAGATCTCAAGCCCGAAGATCTTGGCAGAGCTTCTGTCTCCGAAGTATCTTTAGGAACAGAAAATGAGAAAATGCTGATGATCGAAAACAGCTCTCAGAAGAAATCTGTTTCTATTCTTGTAAGGGGGGCTAATGATATTGTTATCGAGGAAGCCAAGAGATCTATTCAGGATGCTATGTCTGCTGTGAGAAATGTTTTAATTAACAAAAAAGTTGTCTATGGCGGAGGATCTGCGGAGCTTTCTACTAGCATCTTCTTAGAAGAGAAGAGCAAGGAGTACGAGGGCGACCAAGAGGAGTGTGTCCTGGCTTTCAGTAGAGCTCTAGAAGACATCCCACTTATACTGGCAAGAAACAGTGGCTTTGATGCTATGGACTATCTTACAAGCCTGAGGAAGAGCCAGGTTGAGTCTGACTGTCCCTATCTTGGTGTAGACTGTTTTGAAAACGATCAGTCTAACATGAAAATTTTGAACGTGTTTGACACCTTCTCAACAAAAGTCAAACAGCTTCAGATGGCCACTGAGCTAGCTTGCTCCATCTTGAAAATAAGTGATGTGATAGTTCCTAATTGATATAAATAAATTATTTTTACTCTAAAGCTTTTACTTCTAAATATCTCTTTAATGCACATGTCAAATCTCTCAAGTATATACACGCATCAAATATATCAAGCATATTAATACTACAAATATTAAAAAGTTCTTAGAAACTATTGAGATGCTTTAATTAAGCTCTAAATAATGAAATCGTCTTTGTTGTGTTGGGCGATGAATATGCAATTTGCTGTTTATGGGACAGATGTTCTCTCGTTTCTAGAAAATTGATGGAATTGTCTAAAATAGTGTAGAGTTCCATTCGAAGTGTCTTTTTGATATAAATTAAAAATTGATGCTGTGTAGTTGTATTTTGTAGAATTCTTAAAATGTATTGCAAAGCATATTAAATGAATCCTGATAAATTTATTTGATACTGAGAGTGTTGATGTCTACTACCCCTTTTTATATTTTTAATACATTTTTTGACCCCCTTATGAAAAACAATAAAATTAAAATTGTTGAGTATATCAGGAGGGTATTTATATCCTACATACTGTCACCCTGTGGACCAAATCTCTTCAAAAGCAGCTTGGTGGTGATGGTAGTCCATTCTTTATGCTCCATTTTTGGGTTTTTTAGGTCTCTTTTGCATGTCGATGATGATTCTGTGAGGGGGAAAGGAGAGAAGTTTGTGAGTAGAAAAAAGAAGTGTGAAGACTTGGAAGTGCTCCACAAAGAAGGATTGATAGATATTTACAGCATAGCCAGCTACATTAGGTCTCACTACAAAAAGGATTGTTTGATGTTCGTCTCGAAGAAGAACAAACATTCTAGACACCACGTTGATCATTTGTTTGATTTTCTGAAAAAGACGTATTATTCCAGAACTATCTCCTGCCCCATCGTAATAAAAGGCCCATGTTGTACCTTCAAGCTGGTTGTTGATCCTTTTTACAGAAGCACCACCAAGTACTTGCAAGTCAGCAATATTGTCAAAAAGAGTGTTTCTGCTGAGAAGTCCTTGAAACCACTAGAGAGCTGTGGGAAGTCGAAGCACCTTCTTCAAGACCAGTTTTTCTTTTCTAAGAATCTGAATATTATAGATAAGATAACGATCCATGAAAAAAAGGATGTTAGAAATTCTCTGCACACCATGAATACATTCCTAATGTACTACAAAGACAAGATGCAGAGTAAAAATGTATCTTGGTACTGCAATGCCAATTCTGATGAGTATAAAGTCATGGTGTTGACTGATATTGTGTCTAGTACAAAACTCTGGTGTGATTCGTATGAAGATATGAGTATGGCCATTACGAAGCACGACTACATAGCTTTGAATCTTATTGAAAAGTATAATGGTGTAGTCAGCAGGAACGAAGGTGATTCTTTCTTGATTTTTTTTGATAGTGTAAAAAATGCCGTTGGGTTTTCTTTGAAATTTAACAAACAAATTCAGCAAATCAAAGTTCTTGGAGAAAATTTGAAGATAAAAATAGCAGTGCACGCTGGTGTAGTCAAACTGAGTGCTGGGAAGAGCCTGGATGCGCATGGCAAACCTGTTCACGAGATTTCAGCGATGTTGTCTCACGCTGGCAGCAATAGAATTTGTATTAATCGCAATCTCCTCAATGGGACTTCTCTTTCTTCTCATGATGTCTTTTGTGTTCATTAATCTTTTGTATTTAATATCGAGATTGTATTAAATTTGTATTTATAATTCTTATATAAATTCCTGTTTTGAATTTTGCTTTTTAGACCCTCTGAACACTTTAATTGTTCTGAAATTGTTTTAATTTATATTTGTTTTTGGAGGGAAGGTTTGTTGTGTAAACTAATGATGTAATTATGAATATAAACAATAAGACACTCTAAAATATACCTAAAAGACAGAAGTGCCGCCAAAACAAGCCTACGAGGTATCTATTCATATATATCAAAAAAATATTTATTTTTATGAAACTATTTACAAATAATAAAGTTTAATATATCGAATTTAAAGTTTTTAATTTAAATCTTAAATTATTTGTTTGTTTACTGATTAAGTAAACTGATTTAAATTCAAGTGATATTTTTTATTTTGTTGTAATTTATTCGTAATATTGAAGAAGTACACGTCAAAGACTACATCATAATTTTCAGGTTTTGATATTTTATATAAAAAGAGGTCTTTTAGGACATTATTGATATTCTTACATTAGTAATATTTGTTGATATTCTTACATTAGTAATATTTCTTGATATTCTTACATTAGTAATATTTCTTGATATTCTTACATTAGTAATATTTCTTGATATTCTTACATTAGTAATATTT